>VZTL01074479.1:21867-68472 GCA_013400535.1 Scopus umbretta
CTTTGCTTGCATCAGAGTAAAATTAACGTTCATGGATATATTTAATTTGTTACTTCCTTAAAAGACAACTGCATTCCTGTTTACATTTTGACACAATAAAACAGAGAATTAAATTATCAAGAAAACTCAAACCTTGCAATATCACTACATCTATACCACACAGCTTCTAAAATGATAACAAAAACCAACTCAAAGCAGATGCACTTATTTCTACTAAGACTACCATCCCCTTATTATTTTAAAAAGCAATAGCCTGATTATAATTAGACTAAAAACCTTACCACATGTATGCAAATGTTGGCAGCACTGGAAAGCACCATGCAGAAAGAACACACTGAAGGAGGGGTACCATTCCTGCTGCCATACATTGCTCCATCCCCAGAATACTTCACATACCCCTCAGCAAAGCCTGGCCCTTTCTCAGACACAAGCAAAAGGACTAGTGTAGGAGGAGAAGGAGAACACAAGGCAAGCCAGGAGGGAGATTTATGTATGCATGTACGTATATGGTTGCTTTCAGAACAATCTGACAAGACCGATGACAGGGTTTGAAGCTGGAGCCTTGAGGGTGGTGTCTGGGATGCTGAAGTGCAGTAAGAAAGGAGCAAGAGGCAATTAAATCCTCAAATTAATAGTTGGGTATTTACTTTTTTTCAGTGTGATTACTGGCTGCAATTAGAAGGCAAAATTTTAAAAACCAAGCCTCCATTCCACACCAGCTTTGCTGAGACAGGGGAGGCAGTATGCGAGGGGCAGAGTTAAGGATGGCAAGCAATAAGTGCCCCCCAGTTCTGAGGGGTTTCAGTTCACTGTTGAATCTTTGTATACCAGAATTAATGATTCATTTTTGTAAGATCAAAAAACCAAAGTACTACTTTAAAAATTAATAAAATTTTATAATTAATAAAAATTAAATGACTGCATGAGATTCAAGGAAGATTTTTCAAGCATAAAGCTGGCTAAGGAAAACTTTATCAAAAATTTTAACTGAATGTTTTGGTCTGACTCTCAGGAAAACCATCTGAAATCTTCCTCACTTCCAGAGAAATGTACTATATCCTTACCACCAATACGAACAGGAATAGCATACACACATAGGTGAGCAATCTCTGCATTACGATTATCACATTAATTGTAAATAAACATTTCAGGTTTGCTGTTTTGTTTTGTTTTCTGAATAACTGTCATTAGTGTGCCCAGGATTAGTTTTCATATATAGTATGGTAAGATCATATACATGCAAGAGTATTTTCTTCTTCTTCACTGCAATACTGTTTTCCAAAAGAAGTGCACATCACACATGCCACACACAACAGGCCAAATGTAAATAAATTCTTCACAGAGAATAACATGTTCCTTTCTACCAGATTTTCAAGAAAATTAAGAAAGTTCCTATTACGTATTTTCTTTGGGAAATAAAGGATAATACATCACACCAGAAAAACTGCTCTGTTCAAACTTCTCTACTGGACAGGCATGGTAATTTGAAAAGCACGGCACAAATAAAAAGGGTTATATTAAAGGTACCATTAAAACTACAAGACAGAGATCTCACTGAGAGGCACATTCATTATTACTCCTACCTGTTGTATGAATATGTCAATGTGCCTCTACTGCATTTTTACAATAGCTGTTCTCAAAAAAAAAAAAAAGTTACTTTACATAAAGTGGACAAATAAGCTTGGAAATCTTGCTGAAATACTGAATTCTTTCCTGTCAAAAGTCATGCATTAGAAGCACGGCAAAAACAGCTCTGACGCAGCATGACTACAAACGCCTCTGGTGTAATTCATATTAATATGTGTAGCTATGTTTTTTATTTTTAGGATGGCCTCAAGAAAAAACTTGGGTCAGACTTAAAAGCAGTACCATAAATAGAAACAGGATTTGAGAAAGTTCAGCAACATCTGCAAGACAAACTGTCACATAAAAGAGAACATGAGTGTACAGCACTCAAAAAAAATCTAAAATCTTAAGGATGTGATCCTCCTGCAAACCTTAAGAAATATATATATGACACACTCATATTCTTGTCATTGTATTCAAACAGTCCAAATTTTCTCTGAAATATTAATATGCAAAATGCAACTTTAAAAAATCTCCTATAATTTCCTAACTTTGCCTCTTTTTTTTTGAGAAAAGGACATGAAAGACATAATTCCTTATTGGTACATTTCCTAGAAAATGGTTTAATTGCTTCACCGTTCACATCATTCTCCTCACATACAGATTACAGCTGAATCAGTTATAATACATGTTTTCCATCACAAAGCCAGCACACTGACCATCCGCAGACTCACTCAGAGGAAGCCCATTACAGATAATGCCGAAAATTCAAAGCAAGCATTCCCTAAGGTGAACTGTCACAACAGCAGCTTCCACTTGTCAGTTCCTTCTATTCTAACATGTAATATCTGTACATCGCTCCAGTTATTAAGCCTACTTCAGTTGCCCCGTTTGTCCTTTCAAAATGAGAAGAATGCAACATTTTTTTTTGTACATGAAGTCTATACTGTATAAACTGTTTCCAAAGCACAGCATGCTTTTCACAAGCAACCTCAGATACATATACACAGTCTCTTAAATATTATTTCTATGTATTTAGACTACTTTTACTCTGGCATCTGCATTGCAAAGCTTTTATGTTTTCTCTAACACAACTTGAAAAATTTCCTCTGTGTTCAAGTACTGCGTATTAACTTTACTACAAGCAGCTTACAATAATTTTCTATTACATTTGGAAGACAAGGCAAATTAGCTGAAAAAAGCATCAGCATGTATATTACAGCAATTTTTATTAATTATCCTATGAGTCAGATAGCATCTAATGCAAACTGGGTTTGCACAATCTGTTTAGTGGCACTCTGCTGATTTGCACTAGTTGAGTAGCTGGCCCTATATTCTTAATCTGCAGGATGGTGCGTAGGAAGCCTCTACAGTGTATTCTCAAAGACACCATCTGGCACATGCAGGAGAGTAGTCAGTGCTACAATTTGCTATTCCTATCTATCAAGGATGGCCGGGGAAAGGAATTGCATTCTATTGCTTTGTAATATGTGGTAAGTAGGACAACACCTAGCAGGATCTGTGCAAACATTTTGTAAAGTGAGCAGTTGAAGCTGAATGGAGAAGACCCCAAATAAGAAAACAAGAAAATGTTGTAGATAGATTTTGAAGCAAATGCAGCAGCTGCTCTTGTTTGATCCACAAATCAGCTTTTGATAAAACCAAGACTGAAATGGCTATGCTAGCCTCAGAAATTTTCCAGTTCACTCATACTTGAATTCTTGGCACATGTTACACTCACTGAAGCCGTAAGATTCACTGGAGATAGCAGAGTATGTCTGCTGGCAAGTCCTTGTGTCCCACCTATAGAAGAAATCCCATAAATGAAGGAGACACTTACCTCCTCCCACTGTTCAGATGCAGACAGTTAAATGAACTGATTCCCAAGAATATCTATTCCAGATGTGGTACAACATACATTAGAGCTCATGTCCTTGTATGACTCCAGTTTGGTCAGTATCACAATAACCAACAGGCACTTAGAAGACACCAATGTATGTCATTTTCAACAGAATAAAAAAAAAGACCTCTGCATACCCTGAACCTTTGCTATAGTGCATGTTCAGACTCTGAGAATGGCTCCTTCTATCAGGGGAGGTGAAAGTTCATGAGGGGAAAAAGATCTCCCTCTTTTCTAATTACCAAGGCAGCCCTTTAGCTTTCCAGAGCAATCTGCACTACATCCAGCGCAGGGGGCGGCCGCTGGAAAATACAGTTAAGGAAGGAGGGGACAAGGAGTCTTTGTCTAAAACCAAATACATTTCAAGAAGTTAAAATGTTCAAAACTCTGAACTCACTGAGACTTATTTCATAGCTTGTTCACCGCTGGGGGACAACGAAGGAAGAGAGCAAGCTGCCCAGCACACCGTGAAGGAGGCAGCGCGGCCGAGGTGAAGTGGGAGGCACTCCTACACGGCCTGCTTTCCGCTGCTGTCATTAAGCACTTCGCAAGTAGAACACTGCTGCTCTTCCAATTTTATGCTGCTGCACAGAGCCCAAGGAGTTTTGAAAGTCTCACAACGTGCTTATATCACAGACAGTTTTCACTGAAATACTATTTTTCCTCATAAATTTTTCATAGAAATGGTCTTCAGTCCAACAATTTTTGCTCTTGCAGTGGTAAGGAAACAAGTTGCGAGTTTTTGCAGGGGCTTAGAAAGGGGGAAGTTACTTCTTGGATAAACTCATTTATCATTAATTCGCCCGAGTTGATCGCTTCACAGGAAAGTGTAAGATCTACATAGGCAAATAATATTTCTCCATGTGAGTATAAATGAAAAGAGAATATAAAGGGATCATGTAAAAACAAGTAGCTTTCTGGAAGGGATACTGAATAGGATTCAGAAGACTAAGTTTCTCTTAGTGACACATAAACATGGAATAAATGAAACTATTCTTAGCTGGATGTACAACTCATAGGGAAATACATAGCCAGAGCGGTTATCTGTAGCTCAGACTCCAACTGGAGGGACATGTTGTGTTTGCTTTTGAGCACAACGGCTCAGCCCAGCACAAATAAGTTTGAGAGATTCTAGAAGAGAGCAAGAATAATTACAGAAAGTCTGGAAGACAAGGAAAAGTTAAAGAAATTGATATTTGGTCTAGAAAAGAAATTACTGAAAAATCATAATAACTGTTTCCCAGTATGCAAGCCAGAATCACAGTGAAGAAAAAAGTAATTCGTACATCATGGTTATTCTAGATAGAACAAGCCCCAGGGAACTGAAAGTATGACCAGAAAGAGCTACATAAGGCATCAGGAAAAGCTTTTTTTTTTTCACAAAAGAATCTTTAAATACTGGAGCAAAGCATCCAGAGATGTTCTGGAATCTACATCACCAACACATTTTAAGAACAAGGACGACAAGCATTTTTCAGGAACACTTCGGATTCAGCTGACCCTACTTTGAGGCGCAAGGAACAGCGTGACCAACTCCCTGAGCTCCACCCAGAGTTTTGCTTAAGGTTTCCTTATCATCATGTCTCCCTATGCCTCACTCTCGGTATAGACAGGACGGCAATAATGGTGTAAAACGTTCAGAACTCTACTGACAAAACTCACACTATTTCAGATTCTGGATTAGGTGTTAACAGCCAAGTAGCAGATGAGTTGCAAGCCTACGTAAAAGCTCAAAGTTCTGAAATAATCACCATCTCTGACAACAGACATCTTTCTTTAGGCTAGGAAAGACAAAATGTAATGACAGAAGTCTTTGTTAGCACAAAATTACAGTCATCCTGCAATACAACCTGTCTCTAATGTGTTGCACTGACACTCAGATTTAAAGTTAACAGAAAGAAGAATGAACTCACATTCCAGAGCAAATCTGAACCTACTTTGAGCGGTAAGTGAACACACACGCTTGTACCTGCTTCAGCACGTGGTATATACCATTCTGCGAGAAGGACACAGAGTTGTCTTACTGTTAAGGCAATACTGAACTTTCAGGTGAAGATTAAATAACAGGAACTGCTGGCACCACTGAGCCTACTCCGGAGAAATAACCCCCATTTCCTCAATGTTAAAACCATTCCCTCCCAAACACAGAAATCCATTTAGTGCTAATTTATTTGTATTTCATTATTATATGTACAAAACTTCTCTTTAAATTCCTCATGATAACTAGTCTTCCACAGCATTCTCCTGGAGAAGCTGGCGGCTCGTGGTGTGGACAGGTGCACCCTTNGGGGTTGTTTAGTTTGGAGAAGAGGAGGCTGAGGGGAGACCTTATTGCTCTCTACAACTTCCTGAAAGGAGGGTGTAGTGAGGAGGGTGTTGGCCTCTTTGCCCAAGTAACCAGAGATAGGGTGAGAGGTAATGGCCTCAAGTTGCATCAGGGGAGGTTTAGATTGGATATTCAGAAAAATTTCTTTATTGAAGGAGTGGTGAGGCATTGGAACATGCTGCCCAGGGAGGTGGTGGAGTCCCTATCCCTGAAGGTGTTCAAGAAACGTGTAAATGCAGCACTTCGGGACATAGTTTAGTAGGCATGGTGTTTCATGAGTTGACGGTTGGACTAGATGGTCTCAGAGGTCTTTTCCAACCTTAATAATTCTATGATTCTGTATCTCAACTGACAAAACTAACAGGATTTATCACTTAAGCCCTTGTATACATGCATTTCACTTTTGATCACACATTGGGGAGGGTCCTCAGACTCCGGACACCTGGCATAAAACCACACACTGTTTGAAATTAATCTGCCACAATTCAATGCGGTTGCAAGTGACATGACTATAGCCAAATTCCCAAACGCACTTGCACCTTCAGAGAGCAACAGAGCTGGTGTGGCGTTGCAAGAGAACGTCCCTTTTCCTGCCTTAACGAGGATTTGCTGTCATTGACCAAAGTGCTGTGGAAGAGCTATGTTAGGAATTGTTTTGTCAAGATTAATAAATACATGAAATATCAGGTACATTGTCATTTTCATAAAATGTCCAGAAACTATTAACAAAAGCAGTGCACTGACATGAACTCAACATTAAAAGAACCAAAACAAAACAATGTGCTTTCTCACAATTCAATTTTAGACCTAAACTATCATGGAAAGCTGGACAAAGTTTCTCCGAAGTATAATTAAAGAAACAATCATGCTTTTCAGGCTTGGTGAGATTTTAAAAATGTAGGCTTTATTTTTACTGATAAAAGAACAAGCAGTGCAAAAATAAGTGCCCTCTTTCTAGAACGTGTCAGATACAGTTATGACAGAAATCCCATTAACAAAATTCCCTTGTGTATGACTCATTTTTACTTGTCACTTATTAAAAGACAAATAAGGACAATTCAGATTTTATGTACCTTTAATTATCATCTTCCAATAAAAAGCCATTTGCCAACAACAGTAAAAAAAAAAACAAAACCATATTTTAATTTAACACACAAAATGGAGTACTTCATCCAGAACCCTCTAGGTACCTAGCACAAAACCTGAAAAGCAAAGACATGAAAACATAAAGTAACCAGCAGTACCTATCCTGTCCATTTCTGCAAAATGTATCAAGGTTCAACAAAGGAATTAAAAAATCAGTTTGATTTGGTTATCACAAAGAATGAAATATTTTGCTATCAATTATATGACAAAAAGACAAATGTAAAGTTTTGTAGGTACTTAATACATTTACATTCCTTACTATGTTACAATTTTTCAGATTTTAAGGCTATTTTTAAGTCTAGAATAATAATGCTGAGTTTCTAATAAGTTATAGGATCCTTAAAATTTGCTGTAAATGATAGATACGCACTTTCAACATCACTGCATTTAAACATGGCTTGTATCAACAGAATAACAAAAGCAGGAGCATTCTATTCTACACAAATGAGTTAGGAAACTTCATATCATATGCAGTACTAGTAAATGAACTGTAACCGCTTCAATTCCCTCCTCTTAGTTCCTACCACACTGCAAACATTACAATGTCTGAGACCTTTTCAGAGACATTTCCCACTTAAGTGGATGACCAAATTATTTCTAGTCTTAGTTTGAAAGAAATCAGGTAAGTACATTGGTCATTTAAATGTACTATTAGTTATTATAATAACATTTCAAAATATGTAACATTTCAGTTTATAGATTAGTATAAATATGCAATTATATTCATCTATTTTACACCAAAACATCTTGTACCTATAGCAGTCATTCACACAGCAAAACAAAAAGTACTCTTAAAATAAGAGAAAATGTGTTAAGTAATGCAGATACTCTCTAGATGTCTCACAAAGAGGAGATAATTGACATGAAGCCAATCCAATCTACCCAAATTCACTAAAGGAATATAACTTTGTTCTCCATAGTAACATAACCATAAAGCTTAGGCACTAAGAGATAAAAAAAAATCCTAAATTTAAATATGCAAAGAAATTATACTCAAGTATTTGAAATCGATTTTCTGCTATTAAACACATGAGTATTCTACATTACTTAATTTTAACTAATATTTAGGTTTATATGCAAAATTTTGTACCTTAAGGAATCATACTGTAAGTACATGAATACCGATGAACAACAGTATCCCAAGCATGCCATAGGCTCAATTCAGTCACAATTATTAAAGGATAGAAACAACTAATACACCTAATATGTGCTAATAGGCGTTACTTTTAGTTGTAGTATCTGATTTTATCTAAGATCCCACCATTCTGTATAGTTCCATGTTTAATAACTTTTTTGCTATTGGATTATTTTCAACCAGTTTCCTTATAATCGTCAATTAGTAAAATACCCGATTCTTTGATTCTACCAAATGTTTTCATAATTCTCTTATCTTCCCAGTCCAAAGAACTGAAAGAGGTGCTGTTATAGCAACTTAGAGCTAACATTTATCTCAGTGAAAAGTGCAAATTGACCAAAACACTTAACAGCGCCTGGCATCGTGTGGAAGAGTGGAAGGCAGAGACGCATGGTTAAAATTAACACATTTGGTACAGCACAGAAAACCAGAAGGCAAAAAACCCTAAAAGAAATGTAAATAAGTGAAACAGATCACATTAGTCATTGACATAGACAACTGATGTCCTTACTTCATGATGAAAATGAGAAAACAGGCATACAAAATAAATTATGAAAAGCAAAAATCTATCATTTAAGAAGCTATAAAAAGTAATAATACAGAGCAGCACTTCTCAACTGTTTGGCCGCATTCCCAGGGAACTCACAAAGTATGGAAAGTGTCAGTACAGTCTAAACCAGAAACCCTTTCATCATGGGCTACCCCGTAACAGCAAGGGCTGACACATGGCATTGGATTATCTTTGGTGCCTTAGATCACCTGGTAGGAAAGCGTCACTGCATGATGCTTACTGGAGTATGGCAATTAAGCAGCCCACAATACAGATGCAGATCAGCGATCTGGCCTACCAGACTACTGGCAGACTTCACCCTAGTCAAAAACTGAAAACCAACAAAATCTTCCTCTCTTTATTACTCTCGGAGCAACCTGATCTAGTTGAAGATGTCCCTGCTCACTGCAGGGGTGGGGCTGGACTAGATGACCTTTAAAGGTCCCTTCCAACCCAAACTATTCTATGATTCTATAGTCCTGCCACACCTCTCAAAGGACAAACATTTCAGAAGAAATGTTGCACGCCAAAATAGAGTTAAGAAACAGTCATCTAAACATGTCAATGTTAACGCAGGTCTACTATCCCACAGTTACTACAAAATCAGGAATCACAGAAACACAGACAGGTTGAGGTTGGAAGGGACCTCTGGATGCCATCTTGTCCAGCCCTCTTGCTCCGGCAGGGCCACCTAAAGCCTGCCTGATGAACTTAAGTACTATTGCCTAAGAACACAGCAATATAAACCTTCATGCAGCAGCTCCTGCCCTTTCTGATGCTGTACCGCTAGCACTCCCTGTATGCCTGTAACATCCCTCTTGCCCTCAGTATCTCTCTCCCAGCAGTTACCTGCCATCCTGCCAGCTGTGCAGTGATGAGTCTACTGCTATCCTTCTAAAGGATATATCCTTCTAGTCAATGCCATCCTTCTAGAAGAATAAACAAAACCAAGAAACGCCAGCGCCTCAGCAGTTTTCTTGGTGTCTGCTTCAAAATGTCATGGAATGAATTTAGACATGTTGGAAAGTCAATTCACTTGAGGCGAATGACTGCACTCCCTTTCCAGCTGTAGAACCTCGCAAGCCCAGCAATGACAGTCACTGGGAGTTCTCAATGCTTGGCCCCGTCTAAGCACAGTATGAGACTTATATACCCCTTTGGAATGTTGTGTGTGCTTTGTTTTGGTCTGAAAATGTATCTGGGTACAAAAATCCGTTGTTGGTGGGTTTTTTTTAATTTAAATTTCGGACATCCAGCAGCCTACATGTGAAAGTGCTGAATAAATGGCAACTGATTGTTTTGGATCCTCAGGAAATAGTTGGCCTGTACTGTCCTAGGAAATGCCACAACAAAAACATGATTCACTTGCTGATCCACAGTGTAAAAGGAAAAGCTCAAGAAGCGCATATTCTCAACAAACAAATGGGAAATAGGGATGGCTGCAAATCCGTGGCATTTTTAATACGGTATCAAAATATAATGTGAATTAATTGTACGTACATGTATGCGCATTGTTAATGTGCATAATTGGCTGTGTCTTTTGTAAGCATTAGATAGCATTTTTTATCACTATGCAATTGACTTCTCATTAACCTGATAGATTGCAAAGATCTGCACGTTTGCTGACAACAATAATGAGACAATCTGGGAATACTAAATATCACAGTAGAAAAACACCATACATCTGCCAAGCAGCAGCAAACTCCTAAAACGTATAATCATATTGCAACTGAATGATAATTTTATACTGCCACAGATTTATGATCAAACAATTTGAGGTTACTGTATTATTTTTAGAGGTAATGGCTGGATGAGACCCCTTTTGAACAAAATATTTAAGCATACACAAAAGATCCTTTTACTGTCCCACTGACCAATGGGACAAGTTACATTCAAAGTTAAGAGATTCCTATATATCCAGCTGAATTGGAGAGACAGTAAAGAACTCAGCAAAGATAGCCTACCCCAAAATGCAAGCTTTTCAAACCATATTTCTTAGACAGTTTCAGTAAAGTCAGTGGGATGACTTGAGTAACTAAAAGTTTTTTGAATAAAGCTCTGAAACTCATTCAAAATGAAAGCAGACTCTTACTGTAGTTCTGTGGAACAAGTTCTGGGTTCTTCGGTGTTTTGAGTTTAAAAGACACATCTCCAATAGTGACAGTACCACCTAAAAAAGAGAAAAGATGTCTTTTAGTTCCCAGATACTTTTAAAGTGTTTAATGTCCTTATATTAAAGTTTAAATCATAGGCCTGCTGTGGTAAGGCTGACTATGTGTTCACAAAGCAGCCTCTAATGTGTTTGAGAACTATTAGCTTACTAATTAGGCTCTGCTGCTTTTCAATAAATCAGGTACCAGGACAATTTACATTTAATTAATATTCCTTGACTTTTTTTAGTTTGTTGCTGTTGTTATAACCATAACTTACTCTGTCGGGAGCTATGGAATTCAAGCTCTCTCTAAAATCCCATTCTAGCTACCATAGCTGATTTAGTGAAATTAAAACTAGCATGTTGGTCTGCAGAACTAGCAACAACAAACACCTGTAGGGGTGATGATTCTCCTGAGTTTTCAAGCGGCCTGAAACAGTATCTGTTGGATGTACAACCGACATATTCACGTCAGTGGGCCTTTTCTGCACTCTCTGACTGTATGGCTGCAAACCTGGCACCTTTCCAAGGTCTGAGACATCTCAAGCATTTCTTGCTCTGGATTTCACCAAAACTAAAGCACCTGGCCATTTTATTTACTGGTCTCTTATTAAGACCTGCCTGTCTTATCTGTCTTTCTGCAACCACAGGCTTGAATTAAATTGCAGGGCATGCCCTGTGTACTTTCTCATGGAAATCAGAAATGAAATGTAGTTTGCAGCCAGGAAATGGGCGAGCACCAAGGCAGCAGTGGTCACATAGAAAAACAGCACAACACCCAAAACCCATGAAGCCAAGAAAATGAGCTGCAGACTGGCAACAAACTCAAAGTTCATTTTTTTCAAGAGACCATCTGGGCCATGCAAATGAGTTCACAAGTATTAAGACCATGAAACTAAGACAACTCCAGTAAAATAATGTTTTTTCCATTACTGCTGCTGAAGACAACACCACCTTTGTGGCCCAACAGGCACTGCAGTGCGTGTGTGAGGATGGAGAGGATTACAGTAGTAAGACTGCTGCACAGGGGTGCAGTTTTGCCACAGCACTCCGATTACACTACCTTTCCATGAATAGAAGCCAAGTTTTGGAATTGTTTATTGTGCTTTTCTCAGAAACGAGATGTAGAAAGTACATAGCCCAGAAACAAGATCCAACTCTAAAAAATCCTTTTGTAATCTGCACCTTGTCTTACTCGATCCAAGAGGACGCAGTCTACGGTCGCCTATCTCCAGCACCACATAAGGCATCAAAGAGTTCGGAAGACCAATGCTGGAACCAGAGAGGGAGATGCCAAAGAAGCTTGTCCAAATTAACAGAGGCAGCTAAAACTCCTCCCATACATACAGCAGCTCTCTTTTCATTCAGCAGTGACTCTAGTTTTACATTCAAATGTAGTTCACTTCTGCACAGGATTGAGAATCCCCAGATTCTGATACGACTCACACAATCCATGGGAAAGGTTACACATTTAGGACTAGATTTATTGCCAGAGGAGAATCACCTACAGCAACAAACAGCAAGCAGCAAAGAAAGGATTATAGCTGATTTCCTCCCAAATTTAAGGGCTTAACAATGAAGCTGAGACTGGGATTCACAGCCTGACATACATGCCTGCATGTGGGTCTTTATGTTGCTCCTGAAGTCCAAATAATCAGCCCCCTATTTTTTCCTTAAAATATTGGCAGAAGGCAGTAAGCTGGTGGCCGTTCCCACATTTTACACAATAATACAGTGCTTCAACGGCTTGCCAGGAAGTGGGAGACTTAGGCAACAGCAGTACTGCCAAATAAAAGGTAGCCAAGGGTTCATCCTTAGTCCTAAGGACAAGCAGCACCAGGCAGTTCCCACCCTCCCTGCTATAGCTGAGCACCCTTCTCTGGCAGATCTGTGCAGGAGCCAAGAAGTGGAATGGTCCCAGACAGAGCTGGGGCTAAGCTAATGATTAGGCAGCAGTCTAGGGCTTTAGCTCATTTCCTGGCCCTTGCTGAATTTGCAGTTCAAGTGCACCTAAGAGTACTGTGCCCTCTTCAGCCTGAAGTATTCAAACTCACTCTCAAAGAAAGTCCCGTAAATGGCTTAAGGGCCTGCTACCCATTCTGGGAACTGTTACGTATCTTAGAGAGTCACTGGACAACAGACACAACCACTGCAGGGAGTAAAATCTAGGCTTTGTCTCTCCCAGGGTTTTGCCCATTTCTCTAAGTTTTCAAGTAAGAAAAACTATTTTACTGCCGAAGCATCATCTCCCTTTCCCTTTCTTCTGCTGCAGCTCCACTCACTCTTTCTCACTAGGGAACAGCTAAAGGATTGACCAAAATGCCTCCAAGTTGATGAAAACATCCTAGGAGCCCACTGCTTCCTGCAAAAGTTGACACCTCTCTCATTAGCTCAGCTAGGAAGAATTTTAGTATTCTAAAAAGAGCAGGATGCCTGCTATATCCTTAGGAAATTAGTGTCAGTTTATTTTCTCACCATTCCCCAGCTAACATGCAATGAGACAGGAGTATATGACTAATTAGCTCCTAGCTTAAATCACCTCAGCTCAAGTTGTAAATACTCCTTCATGCATACACAGTCTTCCAAAACACAGTAGGGACAAGATGCCGAAACAACAAGGTGTCAGACTTTTTTCAATACATTGGAGTGATGATATCATCTACAGGAGAGAATTTTAATTACCTGCTTTATTGGCACAGTACTGAAAAGCCTTAGCTGATTTTCTGTACTCCCTAAAAAAAAAAAAAAGTTTATTCTAGGTGAAAAATGGAAGATGCGTCTCTTCTGGTGGTATTTATGTCAGTCCGTGACATTCTAACCCTTGAGCAACACATCTAATCATGTCCAAGAATTCCACAAATCTTCCAGCCATCAATGGACCCTACAAACTTTCAAGAAAAATGGGCTGGGAGGGAACTATCCGCAAGGTGTGGAGAGAGCTGAGCACACAAAATCCCTAGCACACAGTCAGGGCATTCAGCTTTTAACAGGTTTGTTGCTGCCTGGAGACAAATGTTGCCTCCAGCTTGCATCTGTCCAAAAAAGCAAAAATTTTAGCAGTGTTTAATAGAACTTTAAGCAACAATAAACCAAGACAGCAGAGTCTATTTTTCTAGCTAAATGAGCACAGGGGGGATTAGCCCACTAATCTTATCACATACTTCCACCTGGGCTGTATTTTCTTGTCTGGTTTGTTTCTTCTGTACTTGTTTTAAATCTCATGTTTGGTTACTCCATTTCCACTGCATTTCCAAACTCTTTGAACAGAGATGTCATCCCAGACAGGCTCTTTCCAATGTTTCACCAGCTGCCAAGGAACTGACAACAGCCTGCTTAGTAAAATGGTGGTGTTAAATCAGCAAGACTCATAATTTGAGAACATGTATCCCAAATTATTTGACTCCACTGCAAATTGCAGAATAGCCCATGAATCCTCCCACCCATCTCACAAGCTACTACCGTACTATTGTGGACAAAAGCTATACACACATGGTTTTGAGATGGAGACTTTATAGCCTGTATCAGGCTTGCATAGGCAAGCAGTGAAGATGTGCCCCTGGTTTCTTATCTCCCACACAGAAAACAGTAATCTTAAGATACCACAGTCTTTCAGGATAACAGTGGGATGCAAGCAGTGCCCACCGTACACAAAGAAATATGGCTGCTGAAATAAAACAAGTGCCAAATAAGCCAGAATCCAAAAGGTAAGGAGGAAATCCCATTCAGGGAGGCAGACAACATACAGACAAAGCAGGTTGTTTAAGAGCCCATGCAATATGAGTCAGAAGTTGGCAGCACATAAAGATTGTGACCCAGTAACGAGACCCTGAAGAGACTCTCTGAAACAAGGAGATACAAAAACAGCCTCAAAACATGCAATGAACTCTTTCTACTGCAGCTGGAATAGACAGGTGTGAATTACACCTCTGGCAAAATGGCAATTCGTACATGCACATACAGCTAGCTAGTACCTGCAATGCACTCACCCTGACACACTCTCTTCTTTAGAGCTACATTTTAGACAGAAAATGACATTAATACCTGCATCTGCTTTTTACAATAACTGACAGGGGCTCTTCAGGTGAGCAGGCCTATTTCTTCCACCCAGTCCACTGAGGGCTACTGAACAGAAAGGCACCACCTCCAGCTCCAAGCCCCTGAGCTGCAGAGGAGGCAGCCGCAGGCTGGGAGAGCGCTTTGGCAGGGCGCTCCCGCACCAACACCCCGTGCTTTTATTCTCCCCCAGCAGTTCCTGCTCACCGTTTCCCGATACGGAATAGTAGGACTTGCTGGACCTTTGTTCTGACCCACTGTGGATGCTTTTATGTTATAATCTGGGTAAGAAGCCTTCTTGAAGATGCAGCTTTATTGTGCGCTTGGCACCTTTGACAGGTCTTCTATCTAAAAGCTAGTACCACACCAACTACCCCTCTTCTCCTCTCCCCCTCCCAAGAAGAGACTATTCCCTAATCCTCCTATTTTTTCCTATATGTTGAGATGAAAAAGCCACCACTGTTTAAATTATTTCCAACAACACTGGTCATACCTGAAAATAAACAGATTGCACCTCAACTACAATTTAAGAGCTTAAGAAGCAGAACAAAAGTTTTATTTCTTCCACTCACAATTTTTCTGGTGAAATAACACATTAAGAAAAAAAGAAGGAAATGCATAAATTTGAAATGCCTATTTTTAAATACAGAAATCCTACAGCGAAAGAAAACACCCTGCACAGATCTAGATGTGTGTTTCGTTTTCTGAGTGCACAACGGGAACAGTTCCAATCTCATGTGTAAAACTTTACATTATTGGGGGGTTTGTAAGACACAACAATGAGGCTTCAGGAATGCTGGGGGTTTTTTTAGGCGGCTGAAATTATTGCCTTTTGGCCTCCTTAGTCCTGAATTTATGCGAGATTAACCCACTCCAAGAATCATCTTAGTATATTACACGTTCACTTGTACACAGACCGTCCCTCTGGTCTCAAAAGCCAGTAACAGCAAGAGCGTATTAGAACTGTGAAGGTGCTAAGCTCTGCTAATGTTAATTTCTGTGTGCTAAGATCATACCTGTTAGAGAAGAGTTCAAAACCTGTATTATAATCAAATGTATATTTCCAGGTCTTAATTTCATTCCAATGTGAAGGAAAGGGAAAAAGAAAACAAACAAACAAAATACCCAAAACATGCTTCTAACTGATATTTATCCAGCACATTTCCATAAGGGCACAGAAAAGAGTGTCAGCCCTCATCCTTGAAGAGCCAACTTCTTTTGAAGAAACAGAAATTATACTTTTCAGGATTTTGGTTTTTGTTTTTTTTTTCTTTTTCCTCAATTTTTCTGAATATATTATTCAGAGAGGGGAAAAAAAAAAAAAAAAAGCAGCCCTATCTACACAACTTACTCATTTCTCTTGTTTCATACCAGCTCTTACCGGCCATCTTTGTGGCTGCGAGTATTACACACAGTCACTGGGTAGCACCGTAACCTATTCTGCATCTTATATTGGTACTAGCAGCCTCCCAAACACATTGAGTATGAGGGACAGAAACCCATTCCTGCACTCACTAGGTTTGCTCCTGGACCACCACTGCCTTCCCATACAGATGAGGGGGAGCGCAGCTGCTCCCCACAGGACGCTGCAGACAGCTGCTGCTGGCTGAAATAGCTGGATGTTTACACAACAAACCCCATCTCCAATCTAAGCCAAAAAATCCACTTCACTTAAGTCACCCTTTTTTGTGAGCGAACGGAAGAAAGTCTATCTCTCTAAGAAAGCGAAACCATTACTTCAAGCACAAAATTTAAGTACTACTCGATTTCTACTCAACATTATTGTTACACCTTGTATTTTTTTAATTTTCAGTTTTAAGATAATGCTTGATTTTTCAATTGTCTTAACTTTAGCCTAATGATTCTCTTTACTGATTAAAGTCCAAAGTGTCTTTAAAACAAAATCTTGGTATTTACTGCAGGAAGTGAACCTTTTCCTCCATTTTTCTGCATTAATAGAAGATCAATGACATGAACACGGAATCTTATCTGACATCCAGTCATGCAGGAAGCTTACAGTCATTTCTTAGCAGAGAGCTATTTTTCGTTTGGGTCAATAGCATACCCCGAAGGTAGGGAGTCATGATGCTCAATTACAAAAGTGTTATGAAGGGAAAAGTCAGTTTTAAATACGTTTAATACCATGATGACCTCACATAGACTTGATATATAAATTCCAGAATATCTCTTAGTAATATGCTTACCAGGTCAAAGAAGTGCTAAGCTGCCCATGTCATCAGTTACCAAAACACCTTAGAAATACTGGTCGTCATCTCCAACTTCCTCGACCTCAGCTTCTCCTCACCATCAGGTGCTCTAGGTCCCTAACAATTTTGGTAGCCCTCAAGTGGACTCCCATCAGTTTCTCAATATCTCCCTAGAACTAGTGAACCCAAAACTGGATACAGTATTCCAGGCAGAGCCTCACCAGTGCTTTCTAGATGAACCCTCCCTTTACCATTGCCTATGCTCCTCCCAATGTAGTTCAGTCTGTGGTGCACCTTATTTGCTATGAGGTGTTGGCTCATATTCAACCAGCCTTTTCAGCAAAGCTGCTACTCAGCTAGTTCCTCCACAGCCTGTCGTGACACACAGCAACACTTAAGTCCAGGACCAGATCTTCATACTTCTGCTTCTTAAACTTTCTGAGGTTTCTGTTGGCCCAGTCGTCAAGTTTTTTGAGGTCTTTCTGGAGTAAAGATCTGCAGTTTGTGAGATGGTAGGGATTTTGTCCCTACATACCAAATAGCACTTTTACACTCCTCTTCTGTTGTGTGTCCTCATTTCCACTTTTGTATGCCCCCTTTTTGTATTTTAGTTCATTGAGAAGTTCCTTGATTGGCTAAGCAGGCTGCCTCCTGAAATACCAAATCTTCCTGTACTGTGGAATGGTTCATTCCTGAGCTGTCATTAAGTCTTCTTTAAAAACCTTCAGGCTCTCCTGGGCACCTTTCTGCTTCATGGTCGTTATCCAAGGGATTCTACCTACCAATCTCCTAAATTAGTAAAAGCCTGCAGTCCTTAATTCCAGGATCCTAATGCTGCTGCTCACCATCCCAGCCTTCCTCCAGATCCACAACTTGATCATGTTACGGTCACTGTGATCTAGGCTGCTGTCTATGACCAAACCAGCCACTGTTCTTCCCTATTTGCGAGCAGCAGCAGAAGTGAAGAGTTTCCCCTGACCAGGCTCTCTGGCATCTGCGTTACAAAATTTTTACCAACACAGTCTAGAAACTACCAAGGGAGCATGCACAATGCCAGACTGCCCTCCTAGCAGATGTCTGGGTGGTTGAAATCCCGCACAAGCATGAGGACCCATGAGCACGAGGGCCCATCAGTGGGAGGTTTCTGCTAGCTGTCTGTAGAAAGTGATATCCATTACCTCCTCTTAGTCATACGGTAACAGATGCCCACCACATCCCCTGTGTTCCCTGTCAAATCTTCCATGGCCAGCACTACTTATGTGAAAAATTAGTTCAGAATGTTTTAAAACTGTATGAAGATCGTGGAAGTACAGTGTCCTCAATGCAGAAAAGACAATCAGTCTAATCTAAACTGAGCTTAGGTATCAAACGCATTAGTATTATTTCAATAATGTATTTCAACTACAAAGAAATTACAACTGAAAATCAATAGAACTGATTTTAAAACTTACCATCTACTGAAAAGATAACCAAAATAGACAAAACAGCTTTAAAACTCACTATGGCATCTCCTACACAACTATCCGAGGCCCTGAGTTTGCCAAGCAGGTTCAGTTTCAGCCTTATGTATTAAAATGGGCAGGACTTGCAGAACACATCAACGCGTATCAGGAGTGTAATAGTTGCTAAACAGGAAAATTTAAATATTGAACAACTGCCAAAAATTAAAACTCAGAAGCTATTTACTGACATCTACTCACGGGAACAACTGTGAAATCCTACTGAAGAGAGTACAGAAGCTTATCTGCCTGACAGCTCATCCCTTTCTTCCAGCTATATCAGTGCGTCTAATAAAAAGACACTATTTTTTTGCTACCAACCTTTTCTCTCTTAAATAATAGAGTAATTTGGAGTAACTCAGGCATAACTCTGCAAACTTTCACAACAACTGGCTTTGAAAATTCTTGTCCGCGTTTGCTGCCTTCTCGGTTGTGCTGATGCAACAACTGTTCGTAAGGCCTCACCGTAAATCAAATCACTGGAATCACTTCACTCACCACAATGCAGCCTCCTAAGTGCAACTAGAGAGGCAATGAACAATAGCAGGAATGTTAAGAGAAAGATGAAAAAAAATGAAATCTCCTAAGTAGGTTTTGCCAGTGAAAAAAAATATTGCCAGAACCACACTCCTGGCTGTCAACATGTGTACTTCAACAAGATCATGACACAGGTAAAGTCGGAAAAGGGAATGTGCTAGAAAGCATTTATGTCCATCATCCACCAGTTCTTTAGTCTTTGGACAGTGACAGACCTGGAAAAAAAAAAAACCACCTAAAACCCCTTCTAACCACATGGCCCCATTCATAGCCTTCTTTCGGATTATAAATTTTTACTGCAACCACTTAGATCCTGTACACCAGTGATCAACATTACAGGATTCTGAAGCCTGACACAATTGTCACAACGGACTCTGTTGTACTCAGCAGATACTCTTGTATGTATTACTAGGATCTTTTAGGCTTTAAACACGGATTTGATTAGGGACTGGGACTGACCAGGTTTTGGAAAGCATAGGAAGTGAACCTGGACAGGCAGAGCTGCAGAAAACAGCGAATGAAGCTAGTATACACTTCAGTCTAGACAAGTGACAAAGTGTAAGCTGGCTTATGTACACCGAGCAAAGCACACAAGAGATCTTCCTTTGCCTGTACTATCTGACTGGCAATTTGTATTTTTCCAGCTCTCCAGTTTTCACCAAATCCAGCGTTTGTTCCCATCAACCTCTTAAAGCATCTCTGATATTGTGTGTTCTGTCAGATTTTTTCAAAAGTTTCGTATTACGTACAGATAGACGCAAATAATTAAACATCAGTGACCTGAGTTACATAGAACTTCACTTTTTTAAGCTCATACTGTGTCTAAGATAGTAATTCATCACAAGTAACTCTGCAGTCTACAAAAACTTGATTCTTTTCAGTCTTTTGGAAGGAAACATGAAATTTACATTAAAAAATAATGATAGTCCTCCTTCCACAACAATTTTTACTACAAATTAAGTTTCCCTCATTAAATAAATTGTGCAAACCCAAACCCTTCCTAGATATTCCCACTACCCTTTAGTCACTGAGCACCTCTGTCTTTCACTTTGAGATTTCTCTTAAGCTTTACCACTAGATAGCTCTAGCAGTTCCTCCACAGCCCTCAGTGCACCAGCAAGCCATACTCGCATTACAAAGACAGAGCTGAAAAGCTAAGCGTGGCTCCTTCACATTTAACAGGACAAAATCAGGCAACAGTTTCTCCCTTACACTTAAGAGGTACCATCACAGACAGGAAGTCTGATCTGGCAGGGATGTCCGATCTAAATTACTGGCTAGACAACAATTTGCTGTTTACTTGACTGTTAACAGCTTCCAGCTTTTTCAGAAATATTTTCTTTATCAGTAGGGAAGAGACATGCAACCTCAACACGGCTTACAACAAGACTTGCGATTACAGCAGCTGCGTAGAAATAGCAAAAACACATACTGCACACAGAATTTCAGACCATCTCTTTGCAACTTCAGTAACCTCAAAGGAGTGATAGGGCCTGCAAGAAGACATGCAATCATCTTTAAAACAAAATTAATGGAAAAAACCCAAATAATAAATAGTATTCCTAACATCAAAGTCCAAATTCAGAGGAGCACAGAAACACTATAATGAATGAGATGTCTCCGGTGTCAGGAGGGCGTATATCCCTAATATGATCTCTTAGCCTGCCTTTAATGAACTACTTAATGAACTACTTTAATGAACAAGATTGTCTAGAGCTTTGAGATTTAAATCTTTCTACGAATACTATTACCATCATTGATTGTAACTGGGAATACTCCTATTATACATATACAGTGTATTCATGAATATTGCTAAGTTACACTCAGTTACATTCCATAGCACATGGAAATTATGAAGTATTTTTAGTAATACTGCATTTGCTACCACTTCATTTTGCTGAATTTCTTCTTGTTCTTAAGGTTACTCATCCCAACAAAAGGCTGAAAAGTGCTGAGCTACCTTCTTCAGGTGCTTGTTTCACACATGGTTAACTTGCTCCCTTTTATTCCTATTTGTTTTTAGATAAATAACCCTAGTTTTTTTAGTACTTTTCACAAATAAAATACTTTCTATTCAAAAATTCTTGAAAGAATTTTATGATTATCAATTCCTCAAAGGCTTCCTTCCTGAGGAACCTTTGAGAAACCAAACACGTATTTAAAGAAATGGTCAACTCATAAACTAAAAAACTAAACTAAACAAAAATAAAAACGGAGCTAAATGCTATTACTGGGGCATAAGTAAGAGCTTTAGGGAGTACCCCACCATCAGAATCACTTGCTGTCATTCTATCTCCCTAATTTACAGCTGCTGATCACTCGCTCTGTATTTAGTAGTAACAGTATTTGTTGCTTTTGGCATTCATCCAGAAAAGTGCCAGCTACCACAGCCATATGTCCCTGTTTCCAAACACCACTTCTGCTCTGCACAGGCCTGTCATCTGTCTCAAAGGTCACCGGAGGATATCCCAGGACAGTTCAGGTCATCCTTCTGAGCATATTACAAGCTCAAGGTCAAGGTCAACCCCCTATCTCATTACCGCATGCTGCAGGCACACTCCAACACCCATCGGCCTTGGCAACCCCTGACAGGGATACGGCTTTGCCTTAGCAGAAGGACAAAGCCATGCACTGCAGAAACAGAAAGCATCGCAAGACGGTAATAGACCGCTTGACGGAGAAGAGCAGTTCTCACAGGTACGGGCTGCAGGGCCGCTCCGTGCTTCGGCTGTGGGTGAAACGCTTTGGAAGAGAAGCTATGGAAGGCCACGCTAAGCGTGCCTGCAGGCCTGTGACTGAACTCTGCCCTCTCCTCCCACGCAACACTCAAGAGAACGAGAAGAAACGGGGACGGTAGCGCAAACTGGACAAACCCATGAGGTGGTAACCTGCCTCCAGGCCTCCCCCGGGTCGCCCGGCTGAGGGGAGAGCGGGGCTGCCCACCTTCCNAATGGGTGGGTGGGTACTCCCTTCGCCCCCAGCTGTGCCGGAGGGATCGGGGGGAGCTGGCCGGAGCGGGGGGGCAATGGCAGGGGGAGCCCTGGGCCCCCTCAGGGCGGGCCGCCGCGGCCGGAGGGGGAGGCGATGGCGGGCGGCGGCCCGGGTCCCCTCAGCGCCCCCTCAGCGCCCCGTCAGAGCCGGCCCGATACCCCCGGTGTGTTCAGTCGGGAGAGCTGGGGTGTCTGCTCCGAGGACGACGTGATTTTTTAATTTTTTTTTTTTTTTTTTAAAATATGAAAAAGGCTGAACTCCATAGCTGGAAACGTTTAAAACAGCCTGGAAAGCAAGGCGTGGGCAGCGGTGGCTGAGGTAAAGGCGTGCGCCGAAGGTATTTCCTACCTCTGATTTCTTAAATCCTGCTGAATTCCTGGGCCCTTCTGTCCCAGTGCCACCTGTGTTCTTGGGATTAAGTTATTTCGTACATTAAGAAGAATTTCAGCCAAGTTAATCAGGAGTGACGTTTTGCACGTGCATGGTTTAGACGTGAGATTTTTGTACAAGGTGATGTTATTGAAACAGATTTCGCAACTGGTTTGTTCCAACTAAAGTTACTGCTCTTGGATCCATGTAGAAGCTCGGGCGTAAATTTTAGAATAATCTGTGAAAGGCTGAAGCTTTCATGATAATGAACTACGCCTAGTTTTGAGGAAAATCCAGTTGAGACTTGGAGCTCAGCACCAGTAAAAAGATGTTGAGGGAGCTTAGCAGAAGGTAGAAGGCAGAGTCGAGTCACCGTCTTTGTCACCTGTACTACAGTTTTTAGGTATCTCAGTGTCCATGGGGCTGGGAGAATTTTTCTCCGGTAAATCTCCCATTTCCTGCATGTTTTTAGCATTGAACAATTATCCTAGAGGACAACCACCAAAGTGTGACCTAAGCATCTCTTTAAACATAGACAGCTTAGACTTCTAAGCCCCTGAAAGATGTTATGAATGTTCATCTAGTCCTGGATGCCTTTCTGCAGCTGGGTATTAGGTGCTTTTAACACTTAAGAGAGGTTAGATTTCATAATCTTCGGCGTTTCCTGCTGGCTAGAGTGTTGGTTGGGTATAAATTCTATTCTTAGTACCTGATATAGGTCTATGAACCTGCTTTCTGGTTCGAAGGCAGGATAAACTAAATTGAAACATCCTTTTATGGATATTGCCCTAATTTCTTGTAAGCTGAAGATCACGAATGCTGGAGGCTAAAGATAGGCTAAGTAACAAGAAGGTCTGGCAGAACAGAGTAGAAGGCAAATGAGGCAAAATAAGTGGAATTGTGTATGAATATGTCTTACCAATCTGGGATATTAAATTAGAAGATGACAAAAGGATCAATGTAATATCTATAGAAAAAATAATAAATCGTAATGAACTGCAACAGATATGCAAGCAATTAAATGCATAACCTGAATACTGAATAGATTTTATGCTATGCTGGAAATAATGAGACATTTCAAAATTCTGTACAGTTTCACAGCAATTTCACACCGTGAATGTACAAAGCCTCATTTTACCTCCGTGTGTGTGTATATATATATACATCTGTCAAGATACACGCTTTAAAATTCAGCCCTGAGTCATGTATCTATAAAATGTTTTGCTTTTTAAAGCATTGTCTTAAAATTCTGAATTAGTCAACTTCTCCAAAACTTTACATTCAGCCTTGATTTCAGCCTCCAACTTTCCATTTGCAGCAAAAGAAAACTGTATTTACTGATTCTCAAACCATTGCTGGGAAAGTTATAATGGAAACATTGTTATCTCTGTGCATAATTATGGGGAGGAAAGTTTTGTTGAATATATACATGTATACACGCATACACAAACAATTAGATGCACAGCTTGAACGTTGCATTGTTTTTATGCTATACTGTCAGTCATGACACCACTCAAAATTAGTAAAATTTAATAATGTGAATGTATAGAACCTAGTTTTTCTTACACATACATGCGTATACCCGCATGTGAAATTTTATCTGGCTACACAAATACTACATTATTGCTTGAATATGGCATCTGCTTCGCTTGCTAATGATAAGTGATGCATATATGCTTTACATATCTGGTACTTGCTCACTCCTCCCTATGGAAAGCACGATTCCGTCAGTGGTTCAGTGCTGTCATGAAGTGGAAGGATTTAGCAGTCTGCATCTGGTGTGTTTGTGAAGGCTTTCACAGATGATTTACAGCACTGGTAACAAACAGCTATTTCATATTTTCATTCCCTGGCTTAACAGCATTCTTATTTGGAACGTGAAGTTTCTTAACAAAAATACTTTTTCTTTGATTAAAGAGAAAAGAACTTATTCCAAAGAGTGAGAGCTCAAAAAGCATCTCTGTGAGTTGACGGTTTCCAGACTCTTCTCTCTAGTAGCTGTCAACTACTTTGCTGTGTAGCTCTAGCTGCAAGACTAAATTAGACACAGGTGCAGACTATAAAGAACAATGCATCATCTCTGCCTAGTTGTAGTCAGTTCTCCTACACAGGAACAGAGAAGACAGCTGAGATTAAATCCTGGCTTCATCTGAAGTTCATGGGAAATCTCCCATTGAATGCAGTGAGGCCTGAATTTTACCCACATGTCCTGGCTGAACTACAGTAATAGAAGGAAGTCAGTCTTCATTTACTGTTAAATCTTTGTCTAGAGGGTAGGTCTAGCATTAAACCCCTTTGAACCTATGTCCAGAAAATGTGAAGAGGCAAAAGAGGAAGTCCGTTAGAATTCATACAATTCCCTAGTGGTGTGGGTTCCATCTGGTGATACGAACAGAGAAAGTCAAGCCATAGAGGCAGGCCTTGCTTAACCAATAATTTTCATTCCTGGGATCAAGAGGTTACTTTTGCGTCTTTTTTCAGTTAGGCAAAATTAGTTTCCTTGGTTTAAAATTTGTAGTTGTTTTCCCAAATTATCTGTAGCGACTGATAGCTTGCTTTAGATACTAGATGTAGAGGGAGTCTGGCTTGTTTTCTCCTGCTGTGTATCAGTTTTGAACAAATACAAGTTCTGATTTCCATGGAGCCACTCTACTTCACTATAATGACTCTTTGTAATACCAGAAAGTGCTTCTCTTGTATGGAATCGATTGGGAACAATATAAATCAAATAAAAATGGAAACGCACAGCTGTTCCTTTGTTGACTTGAACCCTAAATTTGTCCCCTATTTCAAGTTGATTTAAAAAATGGATCCACCAATAAGGTACCAAGGTTCTAATGTAAACTGTCTTATCTCCTGGTTCTTGCTAAACTGGCTTTCATTCATAATTTCGTTCTTTGCATCTAATGATTATGAGCATACACACCTCTTCCTTCTGCACTATTACAAAATAGGCAAGAGTCAAAGCTAGATTTTGTTCTACAAATGGTGTTTATAATAGATTTTCCACCCCAGAAGAATGTATAATTACTGCCATTTTAGTTAAGTGTTGAAAGGTTTTTGTTCTCTGTTTGTATGACAACTTCTTTCAAGAAATTAACAGCCACTCCATTAGCTTTCTTAGTATCTGTTCAGACTGCTCTCTCTGTCTTATTCTATGCTGTTTACACTGTTACACTGAACTAAAACAGCAAGTAAGGATAAAGTCATTACTGATTTTTGTAAGAAATAATGACATCGAGGTAAGGGGGTTATGGCCATCTGATTGCTCGCTGGAAGGTTGACCTAACAGCCTCTAGCTACTTGGAAGTACATTTCTTGAACACTGTTACTGCAGCCATAAAACCTTTTTTTTTTTTTTTTTTAAGGAACATAGAAGGTAAGAAAAACAAGTACTCTGCTGAGTGGTACTTCATATTTACATTTGTATATGTGTTAGAATATATATGCTCAGAGAGTATAAAGGCCATAAGTGATGGCATCTGTAATTTCTTATGCCAAACTCCCATCTGTTTTCAGTAGTTTGTAACTCCACCATTCTTTAATAATTTGGGCAGAAATTTCTCATGCTAAATTTCTGCCTCAGGCTGAAGACTTCTTTTGAAAACTTGAACAAAAATAGCTTAGCCACTTTTCAGAAAAGAAAAAAAAAAAGAATATTTTACTCAGGAGCAGCTATAACCCTTATGTGACTGGAAAGGCCACACAACTGAGCAGTTGCATGACATGATGGAAATGCTTACTACCTTCCTTGGTGCTGCTGGAGAGCTGAGGGTAGACTAAAGCAGATGAAAACCTCCATGCTGCACGATAAATTTGCATCTGGTTTTACCCACATGAAAATAGTTCTTAAACTAGGAGCTTCGCCATTCCTGAGCTTTAGAACCAAGGCTAGAATTCTGCTAAGAGAGTAATTCTGGTTTCAGAAAGATGCTTTTTGATGACCCCATTTTTTTGCTGAATCACGAGCTTCTGAAAACTGGGGAAATGTATTATAGTTTAACAGCTAACTGATCGTATTCTGTTTGTATGAAGTATGACCAAGGGTAAGGCTGCATCGGTTGAGCCAGACTTCCCCCTCTTATTTCTCCTTCAAGGCCAGGGAGCACTACAGACAAAGACACTCTCTGATGTGCTTTCAGTGCTCGTCCTTTCCCCAGGCGGAGGAAGCAGAGGGATGAGGAGCCAAGCCTGAAGGGACAGTTAGAAAATAGTGAATTAAGCACAAGGAACCCAAAGGGGAAGTGGGAGGGAGGGCAAAGCCACTAGATGGATGTAGGCTGAGAGCAAAAAGCTACATGAACTAAAGTAATGAAGGATGAGGTTAAGACAGAGGCTGAAAGCACCATGACCACTATGTTTTGCAAGTCTGGGATACAACTGGAACCCCCAGTATTCTGCTGCTGACAGAAATAGTTGTGAAACCCACTGAAGATATATTGACCTGGTTCACTCCTGCTGTTAGTCTGAGTGGTAGGAGAATCTCTGCTGTCCTGCTGATGCATGATTGGGTCTCTGGGGCAGGAGAGCAGGGCAATTTCAGTAATTGTTATTTCTTTTAACTGTAGAAAACTACAAAATGCTCCAGTAAACTAAGGTAGCAGTTTAGTGATTTCAGAACTGCATGAAGTCAAATGTTCAGGAATTAAATGCAAAAACTGTATTGTTAGGTTATTGAAATTAAACTGCCATTGATACGAAAATTTTCATACAAAATTAGTGAGATGATCAGAAACTGTGATTCATTGGCTTCACAGATATTCATAGCCTGATAATGCCTAGCGTGCATTGTGTATGTAGGAGCTAATGGAGTTAGGGAATACGTAGCATAGCATTAACACCAGAAAAGACAATGACCTCTTCAAGAAGAGAGAGACAGAAAATCCATGCATTGAGATCCTGTCCTTCCTGCTAAAGAGGACCATACCTGGGCAGCAACTACTTCAATTTGAGGAACTCAGGAATGTGTGTTTTGGAATCATAGAATTGTTTAGGTTGGAAAAGAGCTTTGAGATACCAAGTCCAACCATTAACCTAGCACTGCCATGTCCACCACTAAACCATGTCCCTAAGCACCACATCTATACATCTTTTAAACACTTCCAGGGATGGGGACTCAACCATTTCCCTGGGCAGCCTGTTCCAATGCTTGACAACATTTTCGGTGAAGAAATTTTTCCGAATATCTAATCTAAACCTCCCCTGGCACAACTTGAGGCCGTATCCTCTTGTCCTGTTGCTTGTTACTTGGGAGAAGAGACCCACACCCACCTCACTACAACCTCCTTGCAGGTAGTTGTAGAGAGCAATAAGATGTCCCCTGAGCCTCCTTTTTTCCAGGCTAAACAACCCCAGTTCCCTCAGCCGCTCCTCATAAGACTTGTGCTCTAGACCCTTCATCAGCTTTGTTGCCCTTCTCTGGACATACTCCAGCACCTCCATGTCCTTCTTGGAGTGAGGGGCCCAAAAGGGAACACAGTATTCAAGGTGAGGCCTCACCAGTGCTGAGTACAGGGGGATGAGCGCTTCCCTACTCCTGCTGGCCACACTTGTTTCCAATACAAATTAATCACCAATGTAGGGTATCAGCTCAACTGTGGCTTATTTGGTTTAGCTCTACTTGCATCAAACATATGCTTACTGGCAAAGATTTCTAGTGCCCTTTGCTGTGTCCTTCATGGTTGTCATACTCCTCTAAAACAACTCTTGTATGCTCTTCACCCTCCCCAACACTGATGTAAAGTATCTGCTGAGTAAACTTCGCTGGTTGGCATTTAGCGTTTTACTTTGTAACTGGGGTGGGCTACAACTGTACACAAAGCTGGTTAGTAGAGTGGATGGGTAGTGTCTGAGTAAAACGTGGTAGTTCCATCCCAGTCCTATGTGCCCATACCCTAAAGCTTTTCCAGACTCAGCCCACAACTCAAAGGCAGCCACAAAATGTTAGTACAGCTGTTACATTAAGAGCTAAGCAAAATATCTGATCAAAGATTACCTGAAATCTTTATCTGCTTTTGTGTTGAAATGGTAGGTTTCCTTTCTTCTTAAGTTACAAACACCTTGGCTTTTCCTAACATTTATGTCTTGACGGATTGCATTTTGCTATCTACAGAATATTGCACAGAATAATCTCTAAAGGGTCACTGGCCGCAGGTGCTGGTGACACATCATCAGTAAAATGCCAAAGTTCCTGAACACAGGATTAATCTATCCCCCTTATAATTCAGTGTCATCCCTGCTGAGTGCAGGCTAATTCCATGTATCATAAAGGTTATTTAAATTTCAGTAAATTGCAAGGCAATCTCACAAGCTCCTGTTTGCTCTTAATGAACAAAACTTACCTTTACTCTAGCTGCGGAACTTGCAACATTAGTTCCATAGGGCCTGAGGCCATTTGTGGGGCTTATACAATCCCAAAAGGTGAAAATACTTATTGCCTCATTCCTGAGCCTTTGAACTCTTTCATGAAAAATCATCAACCTGCCTGGCTGGCCATGGGGTAGAGCTGTGAGTGACACATGGTGAAAGATTTAGCCCAGAAAGAAGGCTAAGGTGAGTACCCAACTGCTCCCTTTAGACACTAATATCCTAAATCCTTGCTTAAGGGAGCTGCCAGTGAATCCCCTGCTGGCGTATGTTCTGGGTCCATCTTACAGGAGAGTTCATAATCAGCAGCCTGACCCTTCGACCTTGTCAATGCACATAAAATACACAAAATTGTGCCTTCTGTGCTGTCATCTGTGGGAAGAGGCGTTATGGCCTGCATGTCACGACTGCATTAGCATTGCATGAACACCAAATGAAAACCTTCACAGGCTGTACATGCACAAAAGTGCAGATTTAAAATAGTTCTAAATGACCTGGTCTGAGATTTGAAATCCCACACAGAGTTGCATTGATATAATCTCTTGTGTTTAATATAAATTAGAATGAATGAGATTTTTTTTTTTCTGGGAATTTTAAACTGAAAATTGATTAAGTCTGTATTTAAAGAATGACCTAAAAAATCTTTAAGAAATAAAAAAACCCAAACCAGCTGTTGTGAGGCCATGATGGGATTTTCCTTCTAAAAGAAAAGACCTTGAAAATGTTTGATATTCATCTCTCATAAAGTCCATATCTGAAGTGAATCTTTACTTTCTCAGGACAAGACTATTTAACACAGGTCCTCCAGGGAAACTCCAACTTGATTAGAATTCTCTTAGTGTTTTCAGTAGAGCAGCATTGTCTTTCACAAACTAGACAAAGACAAACCTTACACAATCTGATTGTTGTTTCAGCTATTTGTTTTGCTTCTCCATTATGTTCAGATGAAACGGTTCAAATTGGAAATTAGAAACATTAACTGCACTAAGTGAGGATAGATTCCAAAAGGAGAGGCAGGAGATAGGAAAATCTCTTTCTTTTTAGGTCAACCAGAATTTCAGCGCGTGTGAATATGAAACTTACTTTACCCTGCTTTCTTTGATGTACTGTAGCTAACTATATAATTTTATCAGACAGTCTGTCTGGGGAGATTCAATTTTATGACAAGTGAAAGAAATGTGAAAATGTAATTATGAGGAGATTAAAGTAATGCAGTACGTGTTTAGCTCATACATTAGGAGTTGGGGGGGGTTTCTTTCTTTTACAAGTGGCAGTAGTGTTTTTGCCTTTTAAAATAAACACATTTAAACCCCCCAATGGAGCCTCTTACATAATAAAAGATCTCAAATTCCTCTGAATATATTTTCAGAATTGAAATATGGTATCTCTCTTTGTTGGAAGGAGTAACCCAGCCCATCTTGACTTTCACTTGCTGTCCTGAACAATGGTCCTTTGCTGTCCTAATATCTTAAATGGATTAATGTTCTAAGAATGCTTAAATGGGATTGTGGAGCTTCTGTTTACACTTGGGACACTATTCTTCTTCATTCACAATTCCTTTCTCATTGTTTAGCATTGGTTTTGTCCGAAGGTCAGTTTAAGGACATCTAGAAAGCCTTGCCTTCGTTTCTACTTTTATTGTCGTACTTCATAGTATGCTGAAGTAGTTCAAGAGCACTGCAAAGCACGTCAGATGCAGTTTTGTCTTCAGATGCTCAGCATTTAAGGGCTTGACCCAGTTTGCGTGCAACTAGTCAGTCATACTTTGATTTCAAAGAATAAGTACAGTTATTCAAGTGGGTAGGCGTTAGCAGAATTGGTCTGTGCAGAACAATAAATGAGTTCATGGGAGGGAAGATTTTTTTTTGTAAGACTTGAGTGTGCTTGGCCTTGATTTATATTGCACAAAGAGTGGCTGACAGCCCAACTACCATTATGTTGTGTGATATCGAAGCCGGTAGTACAGTAGGTAACGAGGGGAAGGTACTAATGCCCTCTTACGCTATTTGTCATGCTAAGTCAACACCTGAAATCCCTTCCTAGGTAGACATACAAAGGGAAGTGGGGATGGGTATGAGCTTTTCTCTCCGCTCTCTGGGCTGGTACAAGATGAGTCAGCCAACTGCCACGCGAGGCAACGCACCCAAGTAAAAGCGTGCTGGCCCAGTAACTCGGTATGCAGGAACTTAACAGTGAGTTTTATTGTTATCGTTTTTAATTAGTATTCCCATTAGTACTAGAAGGGATTTGAAGAAGAGAAGGTTGGAGTCCAGAGAACAGGGAACAAATGACCTGGGTGTCACTCCACAAGAAGTAACGGAGTGCAGCGCACAGCATTTATCTAACTTCAGATTTAATCGTGCAGCTAATTGCTTAATTACAACAGAATCTACTTAATGTCCTACTTGAACAGCAGTGCTGTCTGGAATGAGCACGAAAGGCAAGAAAATCAACAGTACAATTTGAATGTATTCACAGGAAAAAACATGTGCTCTGGAAGAGGTGTGCCCCGTTGGACATAGCAGTACCAGCGGTCATGAGCTTTTCCTTCTTCAGATCCACATTTGTAAACCTGAAACCTTTCCTCTGCCTATAAAATACTGCAGTCACAAAGACATTTGGCAGCCCATGCTAATATTAACAATATTCAGCAACCGCTGTCAGTTCTTACTACCTCCTTCCATTCCCACCTTCTGCTTGCTGAGTCCACTTCTTTGGCTGCCCTACCTTTTGTAGCATAAGGTCTTTGGGGCAGGAAATAGCCTTTTTGTTGTAGTTTGTAGGTGTTAAACATGGAAGGGCTCTGATCCACCACAGAAACTCTAATATCATAGTACAGCTAATACAAATAAGCCCAAGACAGATTCTGTTTGTTATAATTAAATACTTTTTTGCCCCAAATTACAGAGGGATCCTTTGAAAAATAGAGTAGGCCATGTTATCTGTTATCCATCAAGCACTAGAATATATCTATGCTGCTGAAAGATTATACTTGCTGGAAGCTTAGGAAAGGCATTCCATATTTGTGACATGATTTAACTGTGCCTAGCTTTACTTTGTTTCACCAGGTCCTAATTTAGACCACTGAAAAGGCTGCTTTACACAGACCTCCATTCTGAGCCAGTCCGTGAACTGATTTGGGAGACAGAAGAATGACTGAAAACCAATATGGTATAATTCCATTTCTTTAAAGTGAGAAGAGGATTGAGAATACTTTGCATGAATTGTAGCCCAGGCAGCTGATACCTGGGGCAATAGGAACAAACATAAGCTTGAAAGATGTAGTCATCAAGGATGGAATAGAGTCATTGCTCTGTATAGATTATTCAATTATAATAATAAAATTGTAGCCACACAGTACAAGTGAAGAAAAGAAGAAAAATTCAAGATTAAAGATGCTGCTGACACACAGAAGGCATAATCCACTAGAGGGAGACAAACTGAAGAAACCATTGCACTGAAATCACCAAAAAACTGAAGGGGAAGAAATAGGAAGAGAGTGTACAATTAAACACAGCAATCACTAATTTTTTTTAATGAGTAATTTACTCAGCATTCTTACTTATCTTACTTCCTTATCAGTATCAGTAAATCTAGATTTTCATTCCTTGCTAAGTGTCTTAGCTCAGGCAGAATGTTGCTGCTAAAAATATGACATTATATATCACAAACCTTATTTTTTGGTACTAGAAAGACTTCTCATTTTTAACAAGTCCATGTGAAAGAGCCATCGTTTAGATTCCTACTGTTTCTTGACAGAAGGAATGCATAGTGCAAAATATGTTTGATGATAGCAGTATTTCAGATTGCTTTCATAGCTCCAGGGGTTTGTAAACAATTATTTGGCAATCTTTTAATTCAATAAGATTGACCAACATACAAAGTCTTCCTGACAAATAGGCAAAATAAAGGATTTTAGTACAAGACTGACCAACACATAAAGTTGTGGTGGATTGACCCGGACCAACAGCCAATACCCACACAGATGCTTGCTCATTCCGTGTCTCATGCAAGAGGGGGGTAAGTGAGCTGCCGTGTGGGTCTGTGGCTGTTGGCTGGGGTCAATCCACCACAGTCCTTCCAGACCCAGTAGAAAAGTCTTCCTCATCTCAGCAAAGTTCTTGATGCTTTATTTGGTGACAGTTTATATCCTGGATTGCCTTGGATTGCTCTAATCCAAGCAAACAGAAATTAGTCATTTAAGTTTGAGCAGTCAAAAGAAGGTGCACCTTACAGTCAGGGAAAAAAATAGACACCCCGAAAGGGCAATTCATCTTGACCTAAGGCAGGTATCTGTGTTCAGGTGAATTGTTGTCTTGAAACATCTATTTCTTTCTAATGGGAACTTTGCCTCACTAGCTTAGGTCTGAATGGGTTACTTCAGACACCCAGAGGCAGGTAAGACAAAGCCAACTAGTTACATCTTTATCTAATTTGAATTGTTCCTTTTTGTATGCCTTTTGAAACCTCTTCAGTGGTGTGAGTAGACGTGTCCTGTATTCTAGTTTAGTTGTGTCGCCCTTTATCCCAGAATTAAATGTTATCCCCTACTTTTGCTTTTATATTCTCAGTATTTTTTTTTGTGTACCCCTCAGTATATATATACACCCTCAGTATTTTTAATATGTACCCCTTTCCTCAGTAACAGCTATTCATTATATTAGTTGTAGCCTGCCTCACTGATTAAGCTGCAGGCTGAGCAGACCTAGCAAAGAAAGAAAAAGCTAAAACTTCATCTGTGACCTGAGCTAAATTTTCTCACGCTTCATATGCTTACTTCCCCATTTTGTAGCTCATCACTAGCTATGTGGCCCAAAGTATTGGGGTGCCTCTTTCTTGCTGATCAAAAGGATATTTTTTGTTGAGGAACGGAAGGTAAACTTTTCCTTACTTTCTTGTCAGGACAAGATACAGATATTGTCCCACTTCTACTCAAGGAAATCTAATAAAAATGTGTTTCATTGCTTGTAACTCTTTTACAGCATTTGTTTTTATTGGGTTTTTTGGCACAGCTGGAAGCCCTGACGTTTTGAAGAATTGGAACTGTGTTCAGGAGAAGGAGTTCAGCAAAAGCACTGCATGACTAAATATGCCCTCCTGTGTTTTACACCCGTCCTTCTTCCTTCCTTTCTTCTCTCTTTTCTCCTTCCCTCCTTTGTCCTGTCCCCCTTTCCTCCTTCGCTCCTTCTCTCCTTCATTCTTCCTTTCCTCCTTTCCTTCTCTCCCAAGCCTTTTAATCTGCCAACTGTTTTTTAACAGATGTTTCCCACGTAACCACTCAACTTCTCATTCTACTTTTGTTTATACTACCTCTGTTTCTCTTGCTGGACTGTATTATCATTGCTACTCATGCATTGCACACTAGAAATCCCACATCCAAATTTAGTCAATAGAGGTTAGATTCAAAATTTGTTTGAGGGCAGGTCTCAAACCCAGCTTACTGGAGTCAACAGCAGATCTTTCCCTGCCTAAGCCAACCACTCTATCCTAACTCACTTTTGAGACTCACATTAGAGAACTGCAATAGGTTCTGAAACTTTTAACCTGAAAGGCAGGAAGTTATTAGAAAACAAGCTCTTGTTTTGCAGTCCCTCGTGGATAACACCCACTTGGATGAAGTTGCCATCTGTTGTTTTCTTGGATCGTGTCAGAATATGTGAAATAAACTGGGAGAGAGAGAGGCAAAATGACAGACAGATGCAAGCAGGATATAATATTTGGAAATTTACTGTTGAGGTCTACAAAGCAAGAGAAGGACATGAAATGATATGTGTTAGGTCTGGAAAAGACTTGCTGGGGCAATGAAGGTGATTGCACCGATCACCAAAAAGTGGCTGGAGCATAAAGCAAGCTCCCTGACTGCCATAGATCCAGCATCATTGTTCTTTATTTCTTTTTCTCATAGTTTTCTAGGCATAAATGGGCTGAATGCTGGCAGTGGGAAGTGGGACCAGAATCACCCTTTAGACCACAGCAAGAAGGACAAAGTGGGCTTAATGACAGGGACTAAAAGTGTGACATTCCCATTAACCTCTTCCCTTCGGCGAAGCTGAGTTGTAATGAGGAATTCAGCCTCTATCTTACAACCTGTCTCCAGTTAAAAGACAGGAAAACAGAGGAAAAGTTGAGGTATAGGGTTATGATCAGAAGTTTCATCGGTTCAGTGATACCACATTTATTTTCACTTCAATTTAAATAAATTTAAATTTAAAATAAAGTGGTTTAGGATTCAAAACCAAGTAACATCAGTTCTGTTGGAGAAAATGAGATTGTGTTGTTTATCCCATTAAAAGAAGCATAGTTTTCTCTGTTTTCCTCCCTTCAGCTATCAATGAATACATACCTGTAGTATATAAAGAAGATACATATATTATGTGAAATATTGCACAAGACCCAAAATTGGTGTATCATACAAAAAGTACAATTCCTGAAAATATTTTCAGGGGTGGTTTAATAGACAATGCTTCATCAATCTGTTATATCATGTTATATACAGGAAGAGAAAAACTAACACAGAGTTAGTTCATCTGCTAGCTTCTCAATTTAAGCAAACACTTAATATACCAGTAATACTTATTGCTGTTATGTTAGGCATGTCTGTAAGTAGTATTTAAATCTGATTCTCTTAAGCTGAAACAGTTTTACTGACTCAATAATACAAGCATTTCCTGAAAAAGAAGGACATATTTCCTGTATTTGGCTAATATTTGACAGGACTGATCTTAAACCAGTAGCAACATGACACTGATTTGTAAGACAGATTTTAAAGTAAGGTTGAAACTCTGTATTATTGTATCCCACGTAAACTCGTTTACCGAGCAACAATTACATAATAAATTACATTTAAACCCAAAAATAGACCCTGTTGTCCTTATTCCAGTCATAGAATTAAGCAGAGTTAAAAAGGAGAGAGGATCCTGCAGATGAGCTCTCAATTGACAAAGCTTTGCGTCCATGTACTGAAGTTTCCTCAGCTTCAGAGCAGGCAATCAGCAGAAGTCAACTCCATGCTTTGGGTTCCTCAAAGGAGTGAGTTTTGCCCCCAGTGCTTAGGTTGAGGGGGGGAACCCAAGAAAAAATTCCTAACTAATCTTCACAGAAGGGACAAAGCTCACTTTGAGATATTGCAAGCTTTTTAGAGTTAATACTAATATTTGCAATTGCATTCCAGTTTCTGCAGAGAGACAATGGGAAGTTTGGGCTCAAAGAACTCCTGAGATTTACTTGGTGTCATTCAGCAGGAACGTCTCTTCTCTGAACTTGCAGTGCATGAAGTCAAATTTGTGCATAAACCTTCACAGAATAATCCTTAGTCTGAGGTCAGATGTCTGACCATGTCTGAGAGCACACCCACTAAAATAATCGGATTAATAAGACTGGAAAGAAACACATAAGCAGTATTTTCAGCAACAGGCCCCACCTTTTTGTCACAGTTTTCCTCCTTGCTCAGGACAGAAGGAGATCCTTCTGCATTAACTGTAGCCAGAACAGAAATATCAGAAAAGAGCCCCTCAACCCTTCTACCTCCCACAAAAACTAAGAGCATATAGCAGGAGCCTAGACTGATCAAAAGATTAAAAAATAGGCATCTCAGTAAAATAAAACAGTGGGCTCAATCTTCTTAGCTTGCCTACGCTAAAGTTTGATTTAGCTTGATCACAATTTCTAATTCCTGTTACACGGAACAGCGATTTAGTTATAGAGGAGTCTTTCTTCCAACAGAGAACAGTGCAAGAGATTCCAATGATTAGAAATTAAGGCTTACTTAGTGAGATGGTGGAACAATTTATTCAGGTTGTTTTGTAAGCTTTGTAACCTTCTGATCCTTTTTGTTGTGACTCTTTACTGGATACTTATAGTGTCCAGGCCAGTGTCGAGGCTCACCACTATATTATAGTGACAGTTGCACCAATGTCAGAAATAAGACACTTTCCTATTATACTGTAAAGATTGAGTCCACCCTTACTAAGAGGATCAGATTGAGAGCATATGTTCAGTCTCTAGCTTCCATGACCTCAGATGCTTTGCTTCATTCTTCAAAGTATTGTTTTGTACATGGCAGCCCTAAAACTGTCATAGTTCGCTTATCAAATGACTGAGAGGGCTCAGTCACCTGTATTCTGCATTATTTGCCATTCCTGCAAACCCTGTATCATCTGGAAACAGTTATTACAGTATGTTTGTTTGCTTTGGAATTAGTGATGATAATATTATACTACAGAATAAGAGCATATCCCTTTAGGCACCTTTCAATTAGAGGATTTTTAAACCACTGATTATTATCTTAATTTTTGATTGTTCTAAATTCTCAGTTACCTTGCCAAGACCAGATGCCTTATAGAATATCCACACTTACTCTATGAGCTTTTGGGTTAAAGACTCATCCCACACTACTTCGAGCCATTGTCTTGTTTCCTATCATAGCCTCCCCAGAAGTGAGTAAGAGTGTTAGAGACTTGGATTCATACTGACCTGGTTCTTCCTAGGATCACATCTCTGTGCCTTCCTGGTGAAAGGATCACTACAGTGCAAAGTAAAAAGCAGTTTACCAGCAGTTTGCTGCTGAAGAACGTTTTAAAAAAAATAAAAATTAAAAAAAATCCAGACTTTGTGGACTGGAGACAAAATAGAATGAGAAATGGAAATAGAATTGTATCCCTAATCTGTGTAACTTTGATAATCAAGTTAAATATATAATGTACTTGTATCTAGTCTCTTTGAATCATACAGTGTTGTGGTTTAACCCCANTAACTATTATAAGGTGGAAAAAAACAGGGTTTAGTCCAGTGCTATCAAGTAGTTTTAGAATAAATAGTATGTATTTTCACAATAGTACGGGTGTGCCCCAGATAGGCAACCTAGACCTTCTCAAGTTCAAGGTTTCCCTACTGTCAGAGGAGTGTATCTCCATGTTTTATTTTGTACTTGTACAAAATATTCCCTTCATTCTTCATCCTCTATATAACTAGAATCTGGCATTTTCGGTAAGATTCGATGGGTAAGGGCTCTGAAATTCTCTCGTCACTTCTTCTTTAAATGCCACCTAACTTTTTACTGTCATGTTGTAAGAATCGAGAGTTCTTGTACTTATGAACAACTAAAACTATTTGCCTGCTCTTGATCCTAGGCATTATTCTTTTTCTATTCAAATTAGCTCCCTCCTTCATGTTTCCTTTTCTTAATGTCTTCCCAGCTTTGCATTTACAACCAAGGTGAAGTGGCTGATCGTTGCCCAAGTAACCGGATCCCATATTGCTACATCAGCCATGGAAAGGCAGTGTCCTGAAACATTTTTGTCTAGTACTTTCCCAAGTAGATTGTAAAATAGTCAATTCTGCTAATAATCTAATTTAAACCTCAGAATTCAGTTCCATATTTCTGCATGGGTTTGCTTTAAATCCTTGTTGCAAAGATTTGAAAACTCATTCTTTTGGTTAATAAAATAAACCATAAAATAGAAATAAAATAGAAACCTCTCTCTAAATGCCTATAAAATAAAACCTTGGAAATCACATTTTATGTGTATATTTATATATAGGTTTATATAGGTATATATATTTTTATTAAAGATTAGTCAGTCCTATTCTGAGCTGTTTCTAGTGTTTTGAAATATGAGGTGTTTTGCAGCAAAGTAAAAAGTGCAATCACTTTGTGTGTAGACACCATACCAATGACTGGGATAGTTTTAAAAAGTGTGGCGATAGACAAGTAGCAATGCATGATAATGCCAAATTATACCACCTACATCGTTACTGCTTGATACATGAAAGATATTCTTGTAACATCCAGGTGAATAATAGGTTGCAGTCTCTTCCCTTCTTCTTTCTGTGAAGATCCAGAGTTTCTTGTGGGGGATATGTCAGATCTAGCCAAAAATGTGAACAAAGAGACAAACCTTCAGTCATGCAGCACAAATGTATCTAGATTGCTTTTATTCTTCTGACTGAGAAGAGCACTTTTTCTCTTAAAAACATTCTCTTTTCCAAAGGGTTTTCATTCTACTTCTATCACAAACAATCTGATATAAAACATAAGTTAGGGATTCAGCAAGTCAGGAGCGGAGTTGTGTGGGTGCCTTAGCAATGGCGTTATTCTAAAAAAGAAATCATGTCCACATGAACTGATGAAGAGTGACCATAGTATTTGTGGAAGCAATATCGAAGACCGCTAATTCTGTTTAGTTTTGGTCTTTAATAAGATGGGACAATCTTTACTGACAGCTGGTTGGCTTGCATTTCTCCCAAACTTGGAACAAAATTCAAGCTTCTCTGAAAAAAGGAGAAAATATGCTTTGGGTCAAAAGAAATATGTAGACGGGGAAGCATAAAAAATAATTTAGTGTGTTAAGACTGGTTTAATGCGAGAGGTTTATTCAGACTTTCTCCAAACAAGATGTTAATTAACATCTCACAGGGGTTATCTTCTAAGGGAAAACTTGCTTCGGCAAAGCAACAGATGGTACAAAATAGTTTATATGGAATTTTCCTTCTAGGTGATCTAGGTTGACAACATAGTACTGTGTTGCATTAAGGAGTGTTCTATTGTGTAGCATGAAGATGATGAGTTTTGGCAAGTTAACATATTGCCATTGAATAAAGGTGCTATATTCGTTTAATGGAAGGAGGTATACATTATTCTCCACACTCCCCTCAGTCTACAGAGGCTCTACCCGGAACAGTGAGAGAGGGTTTTACAAAAAGGAATTAAAATAGACTGCACTTGTTGAAATGAGCTGCTATCTTCATTTATTATTTGTTCAAATATCTTAACATCACATTTGACAACCTATAATGGCAAGGGGCGCACCTTAGGACTGTTGCTATTTGTGCTCCCCTTTCCTCCTGTACCTGGGAAAGACTGCAGTATGCATACCTGAATTAATGGCTTAAATTCAAGGATCTGAATGTGTCATGCAGGCCATTGAATTATATCAAGCTGGCCAATGAACATGGCTCGGAGGGGATGAAAATGCATTCTGCATGCGTGAAAGGCAGCAGATGGATTTATTGACTTCAGATGCAGTCAGGGGACACAAAGTGACATTCATTCCTTGAGAACCAGAAAAAAAGAACTCACTAGTCTGTGTATCTGTGCACTAACACAACAGATTGTGACTGAAAGGTTTAGCCTCCTGAAGTACTTGCCTTTAATTTAAATCAGCTATTATTGTGTTCAATGTTTATGTTTGTCCTGCTAATCCGATTTTTTGCAATTTTTTTGTTTTGATTACTTTTTATGAAACAACCTGAATTTGGAGTCTGTTCAATAATAAAGATTACTGACTTCCAATTCTCCTCCAATGAACTTTTTATTCCTTCAGGAAGAAAATCTAAGAATTGAGTCCATCTGAGGTTGTGTTCAAGATGTGGATGTGACATACAGCAAAACCTAACAGATGGATGCTAGGCATAGGCAAAGAAAGAACACAAAATAGCAAGATTGGATTGACCATTATCCATCAGAAAGTTGTCTGGCATGATGCCTCAGCTGCCTTTCATGTCTCTAATTTTCTTCTGTCTTCAACAAATGGGTATAACAACTCTGCTTGTTTTTCCTGTAGCTTCTGGGTTTACGCACCTCTACTGTATTTTTTCTAAAATATTTTTCCAGCTTTCTTCAAATTGAGGTACTTTATAACTTTCATTTTATCACTCTGCAGCTCTTTTCCACCCTTTTTTCAAAATAATTCTCTCATTTGTACTAATTTTTTCAATCAGATATTTCTTCGAGCTTGCAGAATAACTATGATCTAACAGAAGTAAAGAAATGAAACACCACACCCTTCGGGCTGAGCATAAACTATTTACGCTGCATTTTATGGATGCCTAAAAATCACTATGCAATACTGTAATCCATGCATGAAGAACTAATTTCAGCTTCATTGCTTTCCATGGAGCTGCAGAAATGATACATTTAGTCTGACAATTGTAAGAGTGTGAAAGAGTGTGTCTTTCTTACATTGCCATTTATTTCTGTCTTCTTATATCCACTTGCTTAGTTGAGGTGGAAAAGAATCGGTATGGTTGAGTGAGTTAGAAAGCTGTATGTAAAAAAGAAACCTATATACTCTTTCCACTTTGCTGATGGGAAGGCTATGCAGAGGCACATAGAGCATGACACCAACGCTCACATATGCATAGACAGCGTGATGACTGTTGGATGCATACGTTCCTCCTCTGTTCAGCTCCCATCTTCCCTTCCCTATAACTACCCTTCAATAGATTACCATTTGCATTTTTCCTCCTTTGAAATGTCATCTCCGTCCTGCTGCTCAGTTCCACCAGCATACCCCTCCTCGTTGCTTCCGCTTCCTTTCCCATAACAGATAAATATAGCTGAATAACTGCATGCCTTGGCCACTTTTACATGGTAGTCCCAGTCCCCTGTGATAACTCTCACCAGCTCAGGCATAGATTGTGCCCTGGAGAATTCAAAACCACTGGCTCCATGGAAGCAGGAGGAAGTATGAAAGGAGATGCCACTCTGCCCAAGTACAGAAGGTGAAGAGTGCTGAAGTCTGCCTTCTTACGGCAAAACAAGGGTTGGTGTGATGGGACTGATCTTCCCATGTACACCTATGGCGTGAACCAGCTTTGAACGGATGACTGAACTGGACTTCTCCGTTCTACACTCAGCAAGAGAGTGCTAAAAAAAAAAGGAAGCTTGATGCACCCTTGAGGGAAGGTTAGCTGATAAAACCAGTAATGAAGTACCTCTCTTTTGCTGTTTGTCCTCATTTCATTTGCTAAGCAAGAATTTTCCTGGGTCCATGTGATGCCTTAATTTAAAAATGTTCCCATTTTTTTGGCAGCTGCAGCTTCCTCAGCTTCAATGATTCAACGTGTAAAATTGATATCAGCACCAGGCAGGCTCTGCATGCTTTTACCCCGTGATCTCAGAGGGAGCCGATCTTATCCCTGTAACTGCAGATTACTAAGGCTTCCCAAGAAAGTGGAAGCTACAGACACATGTGGATAACCTTTTTAGACAGGTCCACTTCAAAGGAGTCATATTTGAGATAGTAAGATGCAAATAAGCAACATGTTTGATCTCATAGTAAACAACCAGCTTATGAAAATAGTTAAAAAAAAAAGCATCTTACAGCTTTGCACAGCCCTCTTTGAAGACCTATTCAGTAATATTAGGTGGAAAACATCGGCTCAAGGCAAAGCTGCCAGCTCTCCTTCCCCACTCCAAGAAGCCTCCCCTCTCTCGAAGGCACTGGACTTAGAGAAGCCTGGTAGGGCTTGTCTTCTTCATCCAGAAGATATGAGTAAGGGCTTCTTCACCCTTCCATAGGTCAAACAGAAAGATTTCCACAACTGGAGCAGAGTGCCTGAGGGCTGCTCGAGCCATGGTGCTACTTTTTTCCCGTATTAGCCTAGCGGGGGGCGGGGGGTTGCCTGTTTTAATGGTAAGGGAGGTTCTGCAAAGTTCTGCATGTCAGTGTCATATTTGTCCCTGAATCTGTTGTTGTAACCCAGTGTGGGTTTTAGGAAGATGTCAAATCATGCAAGTTGTATTTATACACCTAGATGAGTTGATGGAAGGGATTACTGTATCCCAAATACTTGGAATCATTACTTATTGCATCGTTAATAGCAGCAGCAACACGTTGCACCCCTTTAGACATCTGGTTTTCCAATTATTTCTCAAACAGAATGTATTTTCTTCCCGGTTCAAAGGGTGGTGGGACTTTTTTTCTGCAGCCTGGTACTGGTACCAGCCTGGTACCAGTAGGTATCTACTCATGGAAAAAATGCAGACCTGGTATTTGGATGAAAGTCTGCTTCTCCCTGGGACCCATGTTATAGGATTTGCTTCTCTGAAACCAAGGATGATGGAAGGAGGGATACTTACTGACGAGCTTCAGTGCAGTGGGAAGTAGGCTTTCTACTTCCCCCAAGAAAATAACTCCACCCAGTAGTTCAAAAGTGTATGGCTCATGAACCTATGCTGCTGATGGATGAATCAAATTTTCCTTCCTATGGCAGTTGTGAGGGTGATGCTAGGTGAGGCGGAAAAATTGCTGGTACCATCTCTAGGCTTGGCTTGCATAATGCTTTCCACTGTTAGGGGTACCAGGGCCTTGTTGTTTGAAAGGAGGTGTTTGGAAACACAGAAGGGCAATTCATTAAAATACAGATGAGTTATTTAGCATGTCCCATGAATACCTGAACACAGTGTTGCCACACCAGAGTAGGAAGGTATGCAGAGAGGATCAGGGTGAACATGGTTCGTCAACTAAGCCATGTTCACGCTGTCTGACTTCTCTACTTTTAGTCCATACGGATGGGAAGTAAAAGGTAATGTGTCAAGCCACTAAGAAGGGTTACTACAAATGAAGAATATAAAGAAATATCAAGTAGCTTCCCATCTGGTGAATAGCAAGTACCTGTAGTTGGAATGAATCAGGAGGAAAAAATTGGCCGTAAGGAGAGACTGGCTCAGACTGGGCATTTGCACAACGAAACCATATTGAGTTTGCACAGACTGCCTTATTTTTGGCATTTCTTACCTCTGTGACTGCTTCCTTTTGTAGCCTCAACATTCTTTTAAGGCAATTATTCCACTGTATGCAATGCATAGCTCATATTAGGAACTTATGCAGCTTATTTATGGAGGCACAGTCTGTCACTGGAAACGTTGAATACCATGTGGGTTAAGGAATGTTAAAGAAGAGTGTCTTGAGGGACACATGAGTGGTATTCCCTGGAAAGCATCCTGAAGTATTTTTAGCTATGTATTTTCTCAATGTGGGATGAAAATAAGCCAAAAAAAAAAAAGGCAAGATGTATCCTATGTACTCTATGAGTGTATGAAAGACTGCATTCTGAAACTACATGAGAATGGGAGCCCTTGGACCTCGTAATAAAAGAAGAAAAAGACCATCAGGCTTATTGTGTGTTTTTATTAAGTGGTGCTTTCAGGGGTCTTCAAAACGATACTCCAAAAACTACGCTGTAACATTGTGAATTTTATGCTTTGAGGACTTGGCACACAACTGTTCTAACTACATGGGGGTCAATGCCTCTTCATAAAGATTTGAGCCTTTGTGGATTCACATAATAAAAGCTGAGTAAAATTCAGCAGATCAGAAGGTGGCACTCCCCTGTCTGGGACTGTTCCATGCACTGAAACATGGTTTTAAAATTCATTTTCAAAATGTAGATTAATGAGATATAACCCAATCTGGCTTTCTCAATGGCAAATTCATCATGGTCTCATTCCAGATTTCTACCACAAACACTGCGCTCACTATCTGTCCAGAATTCTTGAAGTCCTAGTTTCTCATGCTACCTACATTGTAAATTCTGATACTGTAATTCCAGACTGTCCAAGGCATTCATTCTTAAAAATCAGTTCACCAGAATTCATTCCTATACTGACCATACTGATGCCTGTATTGCTGGGTTTTATGGAATATTCCCTCCCAAGTTAATTTCAACATGCACCTTTGTCACTGTGCCTCCTTCCGACTTTGAAAAATAATATAATCATTGTGGCTCAACCTCCAACGAACTCACCTCCATGGTTTCTAAAATTGTTCAGCCAGTTGACAAAGAAGTTATTCATTCTTGCAGATCATTCATTTACTATGACTACTACCATCCTGAAAATTAATTGGCATGCCCAGCTCACACAGCATCCTCCCAAACCCTGGAACTCGATGTAGGTCAAACATGAGGGAATTTAACCTCTTCCAAATAATGGTCTACCTCTAAAGAGACACAACTTGACTTTGAAACAGGAAGTTCAAAGTAATCCATCCTTACCTCCAGCTATTCTCCTGAAAGTGTTCCTGTTTTGGCTGGAGATTTTTGTTTGCTTGTTGTTTTCTTTTCAGGAATCGCTGGCAATTTCAAAGGTATCCCAGGGCTTGGCAATGCTACCATTTGTGGTTGGAGAGCAGGCACAATAAGATTACTCTTCAGTGTCTCTGTTTTAACTCTCAAGTCAGCTTGGCTCTGAAGCTGTGGTTTGACAATATAGTGAATCTGTTTTTTGGGGGCACTTAGTGTCAGATCTCAAAGCCACTATAATCATAGGAATGCAATATACTGGTTCAGAGTCACTCCACTGATTCAGATTTGTTAACAATGTATTGAATAGAGAATTTTGTCCTAGCAGATTTAATGCAGAGCAAGTATTCTCTGTCTAGGCAACTCTAACTTCATGCCGGCTTCCTGCAGCCAGCATAAAATCAACATAAAATTATAAAGTGAATGTAAATGCTGTGATGTGTGTTCCGGCTAAACCAACCGAAATGGAATCATATGCTCTTGCCTAATTTTGATGAAATTTGTACTGCTACATGACGTACAACCACATAGAGCTGGTATTAAATGATCACAGAACCGCTGTCTCAGTAGTCTACCAAAGCAACAACTTTGTGGTTAGAAAATTAAAGACACTTCATCTTAGCATCTGCTCTTTGCTTAGAATTACAAATACCCTCATCAGTGGAAGCTGTCATATCTAATAAATAGACAGCTTCAATCATTAACATCTAGGATGTCATGAGGAACATAAGATGGAAGATGAAGAAAACGTGCCTCAGCTGTAGGATTCTTAATGCTCTGTTTTTTATAGTGACCAAGACCTCCTCTAACAACAAAAAATGTAGTTTTGGGGGCAGGATGAGGATATTTGTATGCTCCTATTTGTTCTAATAAAGTACATTTTTTTCTAACCTACGGATGATGTATCATGTTTCCATGATTATAAACTCAGAGGATTCCCTCATGATGATCTAGTCTGTAGAGATTATACACTATATATATTATAGGAGATTTTACATGCATGGAACAGTGGTGGTTGATTAGTTAGTTCTCTATAGAGCAAGTCATAAGACACACCTGAGTTTGAACGAGAACTTCTTATAAAACAACCACCAGCCTTTTGTTTAAAATTTTTGAACCACAAACCTTGGTATGTTATTCCAATGATTAATTTATCCTTACTTTAAAATCTGTCTTTTTTTCTAGCTCTGTTTTTAAACTTACAGTAGGTAGAGTTTCTGATAGCTCATATGTAGGGTGAAGAACCCCCGTGACCTCTTCCCTATTTTGGGACCTCCAAGCTTTGATTAAATCATCTCTCAACTTCTCTTGTTAATTAGAACAAACTCCTTGAGTCTTTAAAGAGTGTTTTGTGGTCTTCCAGGTGTTTTGCAGGCTCTTCCTTGCAGCCTTCCTAAACAATAATCATCTGTCTTGGACTGTGGACAACAGCACCAGATGCCATACCGCAGCTGCGTGTACCTCAGTACCAAGCACAGAGGCAATATCACTCACAAGTACCAGAAATCCTTCTGTTCGTAGATCCAATTCTACACATAAATCAAATTTACCATTTAATGCTGACTATAGATCGTACATAGCTAATTAATCACCATGATCCCTAAGACCTGTGCAAAAATCAAGGCATCCCCTAAAGAATCCCTCATAAAGATGTGTTTCCTACAGAGTTTGTTTTTAAGTGCACAGCTTTGCATTTGGCTGTTTAGAAATATGTTTGCTTATGTTCATGTCACCAGCCAATCCAAATAATGTATTTCAATGATTTGCCCTTTTCATGATTGCCATCCCTTTGGTCTTCATGACATCTGCAAATATTATCACTTAAAGGCTGCCTGTCTCTGGTTCCTTCTCTGCTTGTTTCCATGGGATTCAGTTGCTTTCATGGCATGATTTAACCCCAGCCGGCAATTAAGCACCACACAGGTGCTCGGTCGCTCCCCCTGTAGTGGGATGGGGGAGAAAATTGGATGAGAAAAAGTGGGAAAACTCGTGGGCTGAGATAAA
>VZTL01074484.1:5536-24280 GCA_013400535.1 Scopus umbretta
GGAATCTTTCCCTGGGATTTAGGATTGCATAAGTAAGAAAGTTATTAGGGCCTTTGAGGGGTTTGCACTGGTGTAGGCAGGAATAACAGAAGTGAAATCTGTGGAGCTACAGAAAGTTGGTATGAGAACTGGGATGTAGGTTCCTGAGGGTATGTCTGTACTGCTAAATAAAAGTGCACAGGGAGAGAGAGCTTGGGCTCTCGTTGTTCCTGCTGCTTTGCGATACAGCTCAGCCCTTGAATCCCTTTCGAACTATTCCAAATATTTGTTTCCAAGACAAACCTGCCACAGAAAGGGCAACTCTCTGGCCCTGGGGCCCAAGATCGGTTCTTGGCCGGCTTTTATTCAGTCGTATCAACATAACCCAATTGACCAATGCACTCATTATGTGCTCTTATTTATCCCTGGCCAAGGAAGCACTTAAATTCTACTTAGTTTTAAGCACAGGGTTCAGTCTTCCTGAAACATTTTGCATGTAAGGTAAAAATACGTTCAAGTAACTTGGAATAAACATACGTTTTAGGTGCTACTGAAGGTGTGATTTTCTTTTAATGAAGGCTGAAGCCAGGGGTCTTAAGCACATTTAAAGCAAAGCAGATGTTATTTTGCTAAATCAAGACCATTGTTTACACTTTCCTCTGAAGTATTTAACATTAACTGGTATAAAAGAAAGATACTACAATGTATGCATCCTTGGTTTGTTTTGGTGGAAAATTCCTTGGCTGCTAAGGAAACGGTCCTGCCGCCTTGCAGACTTAAGGAGCATAGTGTTTAATGAAAGTTCACCAGTGGGACTGGGGGCTGCCTGAGCATAGAGGATAGTTGTTAGGGAGTATGCCTTTCCAGCTTCAATAGTGCCACACATGGCATTTCCTGAAGCTGCTTCTTTTTTCCCTTTCTGGAGACCTGGGAGTGAATCCTAATGAAGGCCACATATAAGACAGGGGATACTCGAGGCTGACAGCTTCTATGTTAAGGAACAAGAGGCTGTGGAAAAGAGAGAAAACTGACAAATTCAGAAAGAATACTCAGGTTAAGATCAGCTTGACTCATTAAAAGTGTTTACGGTCTGGGTTCCAATTAAGGTTGGTTTTAGAATCACTTTGATATTTTTTTTAAAGCTTAAAAAAAGTACTATATGTTTGCAGTTATTTACAATATTCTATATATTTTTGTTAAGTCATGAAAACGTTGCAAACCTGCTATATGGTGATTATATTTGAGACCTTAAAGAGGATGTCCATTTTTCAAAAATCCTGAAACACAGCAAAATATGATCTGTGTATAAATCATAAATAAGATCTTTTTGAGCAGTGAAGTAATGCAACTGATGAAGGGTCAGAATAGATTATTCTCCCTTTTCCCTCTAACCAGGTTATTTTTAGTTCTTTGGAGGGTTGTTTATATTTTTCTCTTTTTTTTGGTCCAAACTCCAAATATGTTATCAGCTGAAAAATACTTTGATAATGTTACAAATTATTATTTTGCTACCTTTGCATTCACACATGTGAAATACTGAGATCCTGGGAGAAGATGGAAGTCCTCTAAAATTTTGGAAAAAACTTTGGTTGACACATGCATTTAAAAAAATATGCTGGTTGATGCTTCAGGTGGAGCGTTATTAAAAATCTACCCCTACCACAGAAGCAATAGTAAAAGTAGGATTATTTTGGATTCAAGGAAATTGTAGTAAATTCATTGTTTAACCAATTGGATGGATCAAAGACAAAAGACTTGCAACAAAAGCTGTCAGTGTAGCTGGGCTGCATGCAGCAGCAGACATTAAGCATTAATGGAGCTTATAAAATAAAAATTAGAGGTGCCAAGATGTTAAAAATATAAATTAAGATGTTATTTTAAGATACTTTCTGCATTCTGTTAATGTCCAAAATAATGAATTAGCAGCCTGTTTAATGACAAGGACATATAGTGGTTTGTAATAAAAACTCAGCTAGAACGTGCTCAGCTGGGCCACAGATATTTAATAAGACTCCTGGTGCTCGAGTGTTATTGCACCATTTCTGAAAGGTAGAGAGCTAATAATATTCAGGAAAGAGCTGGCAGGGGCAGGGTCATTAGCACACCTAAATGATATTATTATTTTGGCTGCTACCTGAGTCCCTTCTGAGAAATGACTGTTTCCCTGAGGACAGTCAGGCTGATATAGGCTCCTTTTCATAGCAGCTTCATCCCTGGGGCAGCATGGGGGCCACTCAGAGCAGAAACCATGCCACTGCCATGACTCCCTTATCATAGAATCATAGAATCATAGAATCATAGAATTGTTAAGGTTGGAAAAGACCTCTGAGATCATCTAGTCCAACCGTCAACCCAAGAACCCCATGCCTACTAAACAACACCATGCCTACTAAACCAAGTCCTGAAGTGCCACATCTACACACTTTTTGAACACCTCTGGGGATGGTGACTCCATCACCTCCCTGGGCAGCCTATTGCAATGCCTCACCACTCTTTCAGGAAATAAATTTTTCCTTATATACAATGTAAACCTCCCCTGGTGCAACTTGAGACCATTTCCTCTTTTCCTATCGTTGGTTACTTGGGCAAAGAGGCCAACACCCTTCTCACCACACCCTCCTTTCAGGGAGTTGTAGAGAGCGATCAGGTCTCCCCTCAGCCTCCTCCAAACTAAACAACCCCAGTTCCCTCAGCCGCTCCTCCTAAGACTTGTTCTCCAGGCCCTTGCCCAGCTTCATTGCCCTTCTCTGGACATGCTCCAACAACAAAACGTCCTTCCTGGAGTGAGGGGCCCAAAATTGAACACAGTATTTGAGGTGTGGCCTCACCAGTGCCAAGTACAGGACACCCTTCTCTCGGGTGTCCCCAGACCTACATTGTGGAAGCAAGAAGCAATCATGGCACCTGAGCTAAAGGGTGTCCAGCTAGCAAGATAAAGGATGCCCGATGTAACGATGGGTTAGCAGCAGGGGCTGCAGCAGCAGGCAACCGCCTGAATAATCATGTGAGATCCCAGAGGGAGAGGCTGGTGCCGCCTCCCTTGACACCCCAGCCCCTGCTCCCAGGTGCAACGCTAGCCACAAAGACAGTATGTGACTGCACTAGTAACGGCTCACAGTTAAAAAAGAAGTCTAGAAATTGCCTTTCTCACTTCTACAGCAGCCTCTTGGCAGGAGCTATATCCTAGGTTGTTGGGTTTGTTTGAGTTAAGAAAGATTGTGGTGATTTAATTCCCTTAAGTGCGTTTCACCTATCGCACAAGAATGCATTACAGAGGTGCTCCAGCAATCAGACACACTCCTAACGTGCGATTCTCCTCACCTTCGTGTAGTAAGGTAAGTCAGGAAACCCACTGACATCTTTTCATTCCTTGAACACAGGACTTAGGGTTCATCCTTCACATGCAGCTTTACTGCCACCAGTGAGATTACACCAGTGTAAGCTGCATGAGAGTAAGGCCTATATGAGCATAAGGTCATATCTGGGGCATATGGAAAATGTGTTAGTATGCAAAGCCAGCCAAACATCATCCGGATGCCAGTACAGCCTTGAAAAGGTGGGTGAAGACCACCTTTCCATCCAACATGTATGTGTAGTGATGCATCACCTGTTATTTTACGTTTCCCAGGTGAGGCCATTTTGTCCCCACTTCTGACCCCTGGGCAGGGACCTGCTTCTCCCACTTGGATCTGGCCTGGCCATGTCACCTGGCATGGGGCAGGTGAGGTGCCCTGCCCCAGGGTGGGTGGCTGGGGCATTTGGGCAAGGACACTCCACGCTCCCCTCTGTGCACTGCTCCGCTAGCGCAAGTGCAACACCGCCGAGTGTGCTGGGTGTCACAGCTGTCGTAAAGCTGGTGCAGCCAAGCGGAGAAGCAAGACTGCAGGTTTTAATTTCACTTCTGAGAGGCCTGTGCAAGAATGAGCATGGAAATAACCCAAGCCAGTAATCTCACAATGAAACACCAGGCAGGAAGACTCCTCTGCCACATTTTTGAGGTACCACGGAGAAAAATGGTATTAAAAGACTACTGTGGCATGAGGTCCTGGCATATTCCATACGCCATGGTTTTATATCATTCCGTAAAAGGAAATAATTTAAATCAATCTTCCCAAAAGTTACCTGCTGGACTTCTCTTTTTAAAATATTTGAGAAACTTTCTTGAGGCCTTGAGGCTCTCTTTAGCCAGCTAACAAAACAAAACATAAACTGAGAGATTAAATTTCCGTCAATAAAAAGTGATAATTAAAGGATGCAGTGAAACCCGAATCACCCTTCCACAGGTGTGGGTAGGACAGTAGCTTTGAAACTGAAATGCACAAAAAAATCTGTTTTCCATGAAGCAGTCTGTAAAATGGGTGAAAAGGAGAGGACAGGGAAAACCCAAGTGCTGGGGTGACTCTGCCTCCATGCAGCTGAGGGTTGTAAAAACTTGTCAGATGCCTCCAACAGGCAAACATTTACAGTTTTATAACCTCAGTATTTGCAACATTTAAGGCATTTCCTGTCTTAAGTATTGGGAAGTACAAGTAAATATTGCCTGTTCTGAGGTTAACTGCTCTGCTTAGTTGAGGTGAATCTAGCAGGCTTTTCATGGTCAGAACCAGTTCGCAGGCAAACCACAACAATCCCAAAGCTGCTGTCACATTTTTACTTCATTAGGAGCAACTCATACGTATTCCCAGTGCTACTTTTAATAGTGGACCTTTTCTGGTCCACAGGGGGTGGACTGAGCCTGGTAAGGCGGTTCTGGCTGAATGCTGAAACAGTCAGAACAGAACTTCTTCAACTAAGTCTTCCCTTTACAAAGAAAGTGGGGAGCTTGTTGGGGTTGTGTTTTTTTGGTTGGTTGGGTTTTTTAAGGTTTCAAAAAGCATGCTGAATTTCCCCACTCTAGTTCATATGCAAATTTCGTAGATATTTCTGAAACTTTTCATTTTCCAGCTCTGGATGGCAGCCTAGACAGCCTGCTGGAAAGCAGAGAGGGTGTGAAAATGGGTGGGCTTAGAGCAGCGGCTGGAGTATGTCTCTGAAATTGCTCCACTGAAGCCAGCAGAACGTTATCGATTTAAGGCTAGATTTGGCTCATGATTGAATTTTGTGTGTCTTTAGAGCCAACACTGTGCATGGCATATGAAGCAAAACAAAGTACAGTTACTGCTCTTCCTCCCAAACTATTTCTTGTTCTTCCAGCATTAAGAGGTAATAAAAAGCATGTACATATGTGCCTGCACACACATACACACTTGCACACACAAAGCCTTTTCTTACAAAATTTTCATTGCAGTTTTTCAGACTCAGGCGGTCTGGATAGTTCAGATAAAGCTTCAGAGAAGTATCTTAAGGTTTAGATGTTTATCTTAACCAGCCGTGAAGTCCCCCATGGCTCAGGGAAAACTCTTCCCCCAGGAAGCCTGTTTAGGGGGCAGCATCCATGCAGGGAACTAACTCCCATTTCAGAGCTGTGGCTTTGCAGCATCCTTTACTTCAGGGTAGAAAGCTCACCATATGGCTGCTTTGTTTCCAGTAGCTATAATGTAATTGAATCAATTGCCCTCACATGATATGGGTGTACTAAATGAACATACATCATTTATTTCTGGGTTTTGAGGCTTGTAAAGAGTGGAGGGCAAGGCCCCTGAGAATAAATCAGTCTAGTTTGTCTTCAAGAAAAATGGGTTGAAATCTGACCTGTGGTGCAGGCACAAATCAATTCAGTGGTTCTGACAGTCCCACGTGGATACTCTCCTCATTTGGAAATTATCCTCTGATGAAGGTTGCTGTCAGTCTTTACGCAGCTAGGCTACAAAAAGCAGATATCTTCTGAAGTGAAGGTCATCGGTAAATAATGTGAAATTTGAATACAGCTAACCTAAGCTAGGGAAAAGGATAGCAGTAATTCTCAGGATACTGTCAGAAAGCAAATCATGAGATGGGAGAAGGGGGAAGAGGAGAGGGGGCTGCCAAAGGCTGGCTTGGCAACATGCTGAGACCTCCAGCAACTGAGAATTGCCATAAGGCAGTGGGACTTGCCTGCCTCCCTCTTACCCCCTTGCAGTAGGAGCTGGGTAAGGTCGGTGCCTAAACTTACTGTGCCCTAGTTTTCCCAATCCTCTGCTGCTTCATCTCAGCACCTCTCAGTTAGATAACTAGTTTTTTTTTTTCCCCTCTGCTCAGCACCAGCTCTGCATCAAGAGCTGGGACTAAAAACATTGCTCCTGAACTATCTGGCCAGGCATCAATACTGCTAGCTGCTTTGTGTCTGATGCAAGCTATGCAAATCTTTCCCAGCAAAACCAAAGTGGACTTAGCTTCTCTGTTTTTTCTTTCATTATAAAGCCAAAATTTAGACCTACAGACAACCAAGGCCAACTCCCAAGAAAAGATAGGCCTGCTTTTGGAGGGTGAAGAAATGAACTGTCTAAAAGTGTCTTATCTAAGCTACCCACCTGGGTCTCTGGCGTTAGGCAGCTCAGAATGAGTTCCTTCCTGCAGGTGCATTTTTATTGAAGCGGGACTGTGTCTTCTGGTGGTGCCCATCTTTTTCTATTTACAGTCAATCCTGGATAACTGGCTTCAGAGTGCCAACTAACCAGTTGGGTTAGTTGCATATATCTTGTGGTTGCTGATAAAGGAGTTATTCTTTGACGTCAAAGGCTGGCTTCATGGGATTTTTGTTCTAAAGTTGAAGAAAGAAATCTGGACTTAGGCTTGAAATCCCACTTCCCCTTCATTAGCGTTTTGGGGATTCCAAATTTGGAGTGCACCATTTTAGAGCTGGAGACCATTTATCAGCAATTTGTCACCTTGTCAGAGAGTTTAGAAAGTGTTTTTCAGACCTTTCAGCTATTTTTGTGTCTGTGCAAGATTGTTTCCTGTAGTCTGTCTCCCGAAGCAGAAATTGAAAATCTGGCCTTTCAGAGCTATTATTGAGTCTGTCCTTCCTTTTAATTTATTGACATACTTTCTTTCCCATATGATGTCTTGTAAAAACACATCTTATTTTTCTTAGCTCTTCTACACACCTCTATGTCTAAATACACTTCTTTCTCTTCTGCTTCCTTCCTGCCCCGGTTAATTCCTTTGAGACCTTTGGGCTTTGTAGCCCCACAGCAGCACAGGCAGATATCCATGTGGTACAGAAGCCCTTACAGGGAGAAAGTTGAAGGTCATCGCAGAGAGAAGACAACATTCCTGGACAGACAGGATTGAAATACAAGCATGCGGGCATCCTCTGGCTTTGAACATAGGTGAGATTATAAAGCTACGGAGTACGAGAAGACAGAAGACGGGGGAAGGCAGAGCCAGCCCCCCTGCAAATTGGTGGGAGGCTGAACTGCAAGGTCGTTCAGTACGCCAGGCCAACATAATATTGGTAGCACAGCCCCTTTGTTGTGCCTTCTTGGTAAAACTATGCCTTCATACCATTCCTTACTTTTCTATTTCTCTATTTCAGCTTCCACTAAATTGATTTTTTTTTTCTATTTCTGCTCCTTGGAAACTTAATTCTCTGCCACCTAATGCCCTCTTAATGCAATCCCTGTACAGACACATTAGGTCAGAGTGGAATTATACAGATGCAAGACATAAAACCTCTATCAAAAATGTTCTGTTCTTCATTTAAGGAAATAGAAAAGAAGTCCAACACCAACTCATGGAAGTAAATTGTGCAATATTACTCAAAATTGCACCCCACAAAGTTTTCTGATTTTGTACAGAGAGATGTTGTCTTTTTTTCGAAGAAAACACAGCATTTTCCTTTGAAACACCCTCCCTTTCCTTTATCTCTGCTGTCCTGTTTTTTGACTTGAGTAGCTCAGGCTGTATCTCCTGTAATAGGCAGCAAACCCATCCCCATTCTTGCTTCAAGTGTCATTGCTCACAGTCACTTATTTGAAGCTGCACTCTGATTCACCTTCTCTTATTTGTTCCCTACTTATTGGTAAGGAGTAGAACAAGGGATGGCTGCTTTCCCATGAACAGGCAAATAATATTTCTTTAAACCCAGGATTACATATCTTCAAAAGCCTTTTCTGGTCAGGGATCCATGATGTGTAACAGGGGGTTGACTGCAGACTCGGAATGTGGAGTTTGCTAAGAGGGGAGAAATAAAAAGATGGATTAGTTGCTTTTCTGGGGATCTGACTGTTAATTGGCTCCCTAATAAAATCATCTAGTTAAACTCTCAGCTCGGTGGTATAGCACTGAAGTGAAGGAATTTTTGAAGGCACCCTGCTAAGTTGATTGTGCTTCTAGATAATTAATTGAAATGAGGAAAATAACCCATACCAAAAAAAAAAAAGAAGAAAAGGAAATCGCAGATTTTCAGCTGTGCTTCATCACACAATGTTGCAAAGATTAACTCACCTGATAGGAAAGTAAGCATTTTACTGAACAAAGTGTTTCTTTGTCTCAAGCAACAGGTGTGGCAACTGCTTCCTTTGGATAGTCCTACCTTTCTAAAGCTGCAAACAGTTCGAACAAATGTGTAATGTTTTTATGCACATTTCAGTGGTTTTATACACATTTTATATGGTTTTACAGACATTCTAAAATTTTGGGAAGGTAGTTTTAAAAGAAAACAACATTGGTCCCCATTCTCTCCTGTTCATTTCTTGTTGCTCATGTTTGGCTTTTGCCTTCCTATACAGCAGTCCTCTTGACATATATCATCCCAGGATGATTTAGCTTTCCATGTAATTGTTTTCTAAGTGTTTGTGTTTATCCCATTGGTAATCCTGTGCTAGAAACTCTTGCCCATACTTGGTTATATTCTAATATTGATTTTGTTTCCTTTTCTTCTGCTCTTAGTTACAAATTAAACCTTTCTTTTTGCTTGGAATGTTTTAGGGTGATTGATTACTGAATGAATCGAGTGCACCCACGAGCTAAGGCTTGATTTAATCCCTTTAGTGCCAGAGATTTCAGAGCACGCAAACTGAAGTTATAGCACCCTCTGGGAAAAAGGGCGATGGATGTTTTTCCTGGATGTCGGAAAGCTGTGCCTCTGGCTACCCCACTTGGGCCCTAATACCTGTTCTTGCTGAGGCACAGTGTTAAACCCCAGTTTCTGTCATGGCAATAGTCAGTGGATTTTTGTGGCTGTCAGCAGAGGGCAAGCCGTTTGTTTGCAACCCCTCAAAGATGTGAGATCTATAAATTGCAGCCTCTTTAGGGAATGTGACTCTGTATGTGTGGGGAGCTTTGTTTTCTTTGTAAAGAAGTGGGGAGGGAGGAAGGTTTGATGAGAGGCACTCACGTGTACATAAAACAGTGACTTGGGATCAGTAAGAAAAAAATGTGGATCTTATTATAGCTGAATTATCCTCTGAAGTCCCTTCCCCTAAAGGTAACTGAGCTTGCTTTTATGCAGATGAACTTGCTGTGAGCTTGACATTGCAAACAGTGCACCTGAAAGTATTTCGACTGCTTCCAGCCTTTTCTACGAGGCAGATAACAAATAGATTAAGTGTGTGCTGCAGTGGACTTGATCAGATATGTGGCAATACGTAAAAGTCTCTGAACCTGAGCTTACAGTTAGGTTCAGCTGTGATGGCAGGAATTATCTGGGGCATCCATTACCATGGCTTCTGCACTGTCAGGCATGGTGTGGAAATGAGAAGACCACAAACAGCACAGCTTGCAGGGACTTGTTGCTGATACTCCTTTCATTCCCGAGGTTTGACAACCTCTTAAAAACCTCATGTCATGTGCATTCCTCTTCCTAGCTTTTTGGTTGATGTAACCACACAGTACTGAACTTTCAGTTATGAGTGCCATAATTACCTCCATCTCCTCCTGCTGCTGCAAATGAGCAGAGGGGAAAAGTTCATTAATCAATTATGTGAATTTTGGAGAGAACCAGAGCAATGATAGTCTCCTGTTTCCTGGAGATTTGAAATATGCCTCCTTCCTTCGGAAGCGGATGCAGCCCTAGCCTAAACGGGGAGCAGTGAGTAAAAGGAGGGGGAGAGCAGAGGGGGTGCACACTTGACCTGGTAGCTTGCAAAATGCTGGCACAAAGGCCTGAAATTACCCCCATCTGAAAATATCTTTATCTCACAAAAAATTCTGGTATGTGCATGTATGGGTGACAGAAAAAGAGCTTAGAAAATACAAGATCTGTGAAGAGCTTCCCTCTTGTTACACAGGATGACCTACCTTCAGGACTGTTTTTATGCATTTTACCAGTCAAACCCTCTTGAGCTTTGTGCCTTGGGAAGGTAAGCTTGTATTACTGGTTCTGCGAGTACTTTACACAACTGTTTCCCAGACTGTTCCTCTCCTCCCAGCTACTCTCTCCACCCTTTGGCCTCAACGTCATCTTCCCACCTTTCCTTTGGCAGCCACTGTTGTGCTCCAGCCTCTTGAGAAGAACCACCACCTTCTTGTAACATCATGGCCTGCTTTTGGGACCCCCACAGCATCCCAAGGATGCATTTGCTGTGGAGGCTTGTGGGGAGAAGGTGTGGGAAGAATTTGGCAAAATTGCAGCTAAAAATGCAAACAAGCAATGTTGTTGAAGAAGCTAGCAAGAACAAGTATATTTACTTAGCTCCATTTAGGAAGCACATACTAATGCACTTCAGTGGGATTTCTGCTTGTGGAGTAATTTCTAAGGCCACAATGCAACACATACTGTTACTAGAGGCAGTGACGAGTACATTTATCAATGGTAGCAGCAACAAACCAAATTAAAATACCGTCATTAATACTTACTCCAAGTTTCAATGCAGCAAAATGTTAAGCACATGCTTAAGCCACATAGGCCTTCAGCCAGTGCAAAGAATAGGTACATGTAAGTGATTTGTTGAATTGACGGCTATAAGAGGAACCTGATGGCTCTGCAGATGCCAAAATCTGGTATTTTGTCTTTCACTACGTTTTTGTACAGTCCAAATCCCTTTTATATTACAAACCAAAAAAAAAGTTATTGGGCAACACAGAAAGTTAGAAAGAAGCTATAGGAAAAATCTCTTTTTTTCATCAAATCACTTTTTATTGTTATTGAAATAGGAGTGAATACAGTGCACTGTAATCTGACAAAATGTTGCATACCTTATCTCTTTATATGGACTAGGGAACAAACTTCAACTCTAGGTCTTATTTTCATAATTTTTAATCTCCCTTCTTTCATAAATTACTCTTATATTCATAGAACAATATGAGAGAATGAAAGTAACTAATTTAAATGTTATAAATATGCACAGCCATTAACTGGAAGACTTTGTAGGAATAGGGATAAAATATCAGCCTTAAATTTCAAAGAGTACAGTAGTCAGTTCAGATAGGGTTTGGGTTATATATTTTATTTAAAATTCTTCAAATCTTCTATTCTCTCTGTATCAAATAGATCACTACATCTTCAATACTTAATTATCTGCACTATAAAAAGAAATCCCCTTTAACAGTTAAGAAAATATTTAAACAGCTCTTTTTTTTTTTTAAAGAACTGAAACATGATGTACAATGTATAAGCTAATCTTCTACTGATGTATACATGGAGGTCCAAATAAGAATAAGAGAAACGTGCTTTCTCTGATCCTGGCAACTTTTGCATTCAGTTTTTACGCCATCATTTTATGGGTATTTTGGGAATCCAGACAGATTTAGCTACATGAATTTATTTGCAGAGTCACAGCCTTACCAAGTGGTAGATAAATTTCTTTATTTTTACAGAAAAATACAGGTTTGGTAGACAGAAACATGAAGACCAGCTTCTCAAGCTGGAAGTTGTAAGCAGAAGCTTTTTGAAGTTGACAAGGATGAGATCCTTACCCAAAGTCTGTAGTGAGACCAGAGAGCTCTTTGAGTTCAGATATTCCTGCAGGAAGAGGAGCTTTTTGTATCCTCTTGGAACTGAACAAGACAGAAAAGTAGAACTTAATTTTTTCCATGTGAAATCTTGTCAGTAATGTCTTGCCTTAGGGAGAATGTGGTAGAAAGGTATTTTGGAGGTGGCTTAGTCCTAGTTTTTAAGGTATTTGAGGTCTTTAAAGTTAGGATTAAAGTTAGGCTTTAGTTAGGCTACTTGCTAAGGGATTGAGATGAATGAAACATGGGACTTCTGGGAAGTTTCCCAAGATATACTCTGACTGTTCAGTCAGCTTTACTTGTCTCCTTCAGAAATGAATGACCTCTCCATGTCGTATATAACCTCCTCAGCAGGAGAGCATTTTCCTGTTTTACCTGCTGTGTAACCATTTCTATGTTACCTGACATCCCCTCTCTTTGGCACACATTACCTTCTCTATGTAAAATGGCATAGCACAGGAGTGGGTCAGAGGGGACCACACACGGTAACTGTTGGCTCTTTCCAGATTTCCAGTGCATTGATTTGACAGAGGATCCCACATCAGCTTGGAGAGGCCATGATCAGGTATTTAAAAGAAGTGCTTGCTGTGCCAAGTCGCAGGACCTCAGTAAGACAGGCTTACAGAGGAAAAAAAGAATTTGGAAATAAATTGAAACTTTGTGAAATTTGATCTAGGAAGGTGAATAGCGAGAGAGAGTGGGGATTTTGACATAAACTCATAAACTAGAGGTTTCTAAAGAACCAGGAGTATCCTCTGAGTAAAACCTGCCTGTGCTTTTGCATTTTGACTCGAATGCTTTCGTAGTTTTGTATAAATCAGGTGTAGTTTTATCTGGGGGAGAGAAGAAGGGAAAATGGTAGAAAAGGGGTAAATTGTGTGAGAGCTTCAGGCACCTTATTTGCTCACCATCTCCTGCAGTAGCACTTGTACATGTATGGGGAGAGGCTTTTCACTGCTGCTTGATCCCAGGTGTGGGCACCAAGAGACATGCTGTGCAGCTGCACAGCAGCCAAGCAAGAGGTCATTCTCCCTCTTCACAGCCCTGCACCCCGCTCTGTGGTCTATGACATGACCCAGCAGAACAGAGGCTGGTGGAGGAAAGTGATTTCCACATTCTCATCCAAGTTGCACCCACTCCTGGAAACAACCATTGCCCAAATAGAATTAAAGTTCTATAATGTATTATGGAGCCATACAAGGGTTTCTGCTGAAACACCCTCCCCTGAAGCATCGCACAAGCTATTAGTGTTCTTGAAGACCTGGTATTTGACAGGCTTTGCTCTGATGTCTGATGACTCCCTGGCCTGGAATGCAAGGGGCAGCCTTGCCCATGCAGGGTGCCATAGTATCCTTCTTTTGCCCTGGGACTAGGAGGCAGCTTTATTAACAGCAGCAGTCCTTGCCCTGGGTTGTCATTGTGGGTATTGAAATACTCTGTACAGATTTAAGTCACAGGAAGCGTGACACATCTTTTGCTACCCAGAGGGCGAGGTGTAGCCTGGTGAGTCCTCTGGGATGATGTGCTCTCCCTCCCTGCCTCCACTGGCATGTGCTCTGTGGTGTGACCCCCTCCGCAGGGGGTGGCAAGAGAGCCAGGGTGACACGGGGCAAAACTGGTGCAGAGGGAAGCCGTGCCTGGAGAAGTGCTTTGGCACAGCACTGGCAGCGAGTGACTTGCTGGCCTGGAAGCACAGGAGAATGGAAAAGACAGGGGACTGGCGGGGAAGGAACAGAGAAGTAAGTGTCATGCAGCAAGGAAGAGACTTGACAGATCTGTGGTGACATTTGGTATTTATAAGCCATGTTGTGACTGATGAGCTCTACAATAAAATCCCTACTGACTGCAGAGGCTGCAGAATGACCCTTTTTTGTTAGGAGGAGGAAATACAAACAAAAGAGGGAGGGGGAGAAATCCTATTTCTCAGCTTCTCATCTGAGCAGTGTCTTGGAACACACGAAGGAAAAAGCTCTCCATCACTTTGTGCTGTGCTGGCTCGCCATGATGCAAAGTGAAGGTGACCAGCGCGGGAAGAGCCATTCAGCATTTCAGAGCCTTGGGGAGTTTCTCTGTGTGCCATCTTGTGCGTACAGCCGGAGAGCAGAGGAGAGGTGGGATTAGAGGTGAGCTTAGTCCCATTTCCAGCAAGCTGCAAGGACCTCAGCTGACCCTGACCACTTGTAGCATGATGGGCTTTAAATTGGGGAATAGATTTGGGATCCCGCTTCTCATGATCAGCATTGACAGTTCCCAGCTCACAGGGGCATTTTTGAGAGAAATTAAACTTGAGTCTGTGCAAGCAAGTATCAGAGGGGGAGGTGTTACTGCCATGCTGGAGAAGTCACCCTAACCTACATCCTAACCTATCATCCGACAGCATCATCCTAACCAGCTGATGGACACCCAAAAGCAGGGATAATTTTGAGGACAAGGTAGCTGGGATTCAGGGAGGCATCCTGAAGTGCCAGTGCAGGAACAGCAGTCCCAGTTCCTCTGAGCAGTTTATCTGTTTTCAAGTCACTACCCCAGAGGTGACAACCCCCTTCCCCTGATTCCAGGGCAGAGCTAAGTTACAGTAATGCCTCTGGTCTGCCATCAGAAGGGAAAGAGCTGTGTCAACACAGAAAATGCTATTTGCTGACAGGTTGTTAGAGACAAAGGAGACGCAGGCAAGAGCAAGAATAAAAATAGAAGTTCTCAAGTAAAAAAATAGGAGAAAAGAGAGAAGATTGATTGTTTAAGTCACAAAAGACAGAAAAATGAAGGTAAAAGTAAAAAGACTATTAAATCGAATATGCCTGCCCTTTAGAATAGCATTGATAAAGGCTGGGGATGTGCAGTGTAAAGGTTGAGACTTATCTAACCGAGGGTCGTATCTGATGAAACGATAATTTATAGTTAGAGAATAAAATAGACCGTTTGGATGATGTGGGTATCATTTCTAGACTATCAGGTATTAGGAGGCTGGAGGGAACACACATCACTAGATACATGAAGCAGGTGTCTGAAGACCATCCAGCTATGAAAGAGAAAAAAAAAGAAAAAGGCTCCTGTTTATTGCTTTGCTTGCTTCCCTACCGTCTCCTGCTTTGCTGTAGGGAAATCAAATGAAAACCTAAGTAATACAATATACATTCTGTGTTCCCCATTACAATTGACACCATGAGAAACAATACTTTAATGATGTCTTAGATTTTTTTAATGAAGGTGCTTGCTAGGCTCCACAGTATAAATGCAAAAAAAAGATTTAGAGGTGTTTGTTCTCCAAACATAGCCAGGTCAGACTGGGGCAGAGAAGGGTGAGCACAATTAAAAGAAACAAAAACGGTGAGAAAAACCTGGATAGTGACTGAACTAATCAAGAAAAGCATGATTATGCTGAATGGGCAGACTTCTCTACACAGATATATTGATATTGTAAATTATGTCAGCCAGTGCGGTGGCCCAGCCTCTTAGTGGCTGCATCTGTTTCTTTTCTATCAGCTGCAGAATCAAATATAGTCATTAGGAAGCAGACGTGGGCACTCTCATCTCTAGAGCAGATCGTACCGTATTAACTGGAGCTCACAAAAAGTAGCCAGATCATTCCCTCATTCTCTCCCAGTTCCTTAATTCTCCCCCATTTTTTGCCTGCCACTGATCAGCTCTGCACAAACCTGCTCTCTGAATTATATGGAACTTTTTCTTGAATAGTATTCTTTTACTGAAACGTTTTCTTCAAGTCCCGTTCTATCCAATTGCCTCTTCCCCCCACCCCATCAATACGGAGAAAAAAGCAAAGCTTAGAGTATAATTTATATAGAGATACTGTTGAATCCTTCATCAGACTCTTTTGCTTGAAGCCTATAATTTTATTCTGTAGAAAGCCAAACCGAATTTGCTTGCTCTGGAGAGCATTGTGTTGTAAAAATTGAATCAGACTTCTTCACTTGATAAAGGGAATAGCTTTCTTTACCTGATGTAGAAGTGATTTGTATTATGTAATATATGTAATTACTATGAAATTATGTATTTGTAATATGGGATATCATAGCCTTCAATGAGACACTTTCATTGCAGCTTTTCCAGGGTCTCTCAAGTGTTTGTTTGGGAAACGGTGGTCAGCACAACCGTCTGTTACCCAGTGTCCCAGCATCACTGAAGTAAACAGTGTGTAATTAAATGAAAATGTGTACCCTCTTCTTGTAATCACTGAGAAGATTGGGGTGGTGTTTAGGACTCTGCACCTTGATTTTTTTATTTTTTTTTACAGACTCATGAGAGAAAATGCAATGTATGTGAAAAACAACATGAGCTAATGAATTAGACTTGCCTCTTTTGTCTAGCTATACCAATGACTGCCGATGCGGCAACGTTTGTGAGTATGTCCACCTCCGTAAAATGGTACTGATGGTTGCTCACCTTCATACATCTCTGAGAAGGACAGGGAAACACTCTGTCCTCTCTGAGTGTTTGGTATTATGCATAAAAGCAGTGTCTCTGCACTCCTGAGTAATGGTTTCCTCCCTGAGGCCCTCTGCGGTAGCCCGTGCTATTCTTAACACCTCAGCACTTCACTGAAGGGTGCTGTAGCTCAACATTACACATGGACACCCTTCTACATTGAGGAATTAAGGCTTTGCTACCATTTGTACCCATTTTGATCCCAAGATGCGGAAGTGTGTATATGTACAAACCTGTATTATTGTGCGTGTTTGTGCTTGCGTGTGTATGTGTGAGAGAGAGATGAGGAGGAGGAGCACACCCTTCTTTCTTGGATTACTCTAGGAATGTTCTTCCTGATGTGGTGAAGTGACTGTGACCTTCTACATTTCAGAGCTGGGATTTACATGGTGACTAGTGGGCTTTACATGTTAGTCCTTTGGGTTTTCTCTTCTCATTTCATCAGGTGGCAGACTCTTTCTTTTCTTTTCTTCTTGCTGATTTCCAAATAGCAGGGCTTATAGCCAGAAATTCCTGAAAGCTGACTTGGGTCTTCCTGAACTAGCCCAAAAAACTAATGTGTTGGCTGAATTCACCAGTAAGTTACATGTTTTTGCTGTCCTTTGAGGCCTAGAAATAAGCTGACTTCCTAACGCAGGATATTTCTCCTAGCAGTGTAACTTCTTACTTGGTCTTAGGTCTGACTGATTTGCTGTGACGGAGATTTGTTGCAGGAATAACCATAGCTTCCTGAGTTTTATGAAGTTGGGCCAATTTCACTGAAAATACCTCCCAAAGGAAATTATTCTCTTCCCGAATTCTTTCTGTCTGCTATGAATCGTTCACCTCCAGGAACGCATTGTTCCCCATTTTGGAAATTTCTGTGTCTTTCAAGTGACTTCACTCTATTGGAAGTAGCAACTCCCCTTACCTCACTCTAGGACTTATCCTGTGAATTTCCTGGCAGCTTCCTGCGCTTGTGTCATTGCCGTCCTGTCGCAAGGGAGTTCTCAGCCGCTGCCTCATCCTGCTTTGCATTAGTGCGCACTCCCCAGTGTGAATTGGTTTTGTGTCTCAGAGAAACAGTGCAAGACCTTCAGAGAAAAGAGGAACCTTCTCAAGTCATGCTGCCAAAGTCAGCAGACTTCTTTTCCAAATAAAGAAAAAATGGCATAAAAAAACCCAAACCACCTTGAAGAAACCACAAACCAGTCAACTCTCTGAATTGTGCGAGAAAGAGGACTACAGGTTCAGAGGAGAATGGAGTAACACCCTGACTACTGCTTGCAGCTTCTTTCAGCATAGGAGGGAAATGTTGCTTGTAGTTCAGTCATAAGCAATGATTGGGAAATATACGTTACAGTTTCAGCCCTTTTGTGACAGAAATCTTGTGACTGAATTATGTCTCCTGATGATACAAGTCAGGCACCAAGCAGCTCTGTTTATGTAAACATGCTCTGAGGTCATCCTGTTTAGGTTATTTCATCCTTGAACAACTTTACCACTTTCAATACTGGCAGATACCTTTTCTTCCTCAAATCTCTGTCCTCCTTCAGCCTTTTACCACCATATGCCTATCCTCCTCTCCACTCCTCCTCTTCTGTGGCAGTGCGTACCTCTTGCTTTCCATTGGTATTACAACAACCTTCCTCTCACACCCACTTTGAAGTTATCCCTGCATCAGTGCATCTCAGATCTCTGTGGCAATGCATTTCAAATTACTTTTCCACCTCTGACTGCCTCCCTAGCATCTGCCTTTCCCAGTACCATTGCCAGTCACTTAAATTCATTGTGGCAAAAAACATATTCCTTATTCGTATTCCTCTTTCCATGCTCCCCAGATGCATTACCTTTATTTTCTCCTCTCTTTAAGTTTGCAACTTCAGGCCACTGCTAAATCCTAATCCTCATTCCCTTACAACTAAAATTTGCCTTTCTACTCCTCAGTTCCCAAACCCAGTGTACAGTCTGGTGTTCCTCAGGGGGGAGGTTTTGTTTAAGCAACATTACTTGCTGGAAATGTAGAACAGAAGTGTTTGGGTTTCGCTTTTGTGGGACCCCAGAATGAATCTTCAGTCTACTAGTTAGGGGAAAATATTAATAAAATAAAAAAAAAAAAACTTGAACACAAAGTAAATTTAATCTAGCATTAGGTAGAAAACACCACAATGTAATTTGAGAGTTCTGTTTTATAACATAGGGTGTTATAGTAGGTATGGCCCCATTCCCAATATTAGCTGGCTGCAGATGGATGCATCGTAAGAAAGAATGGGGAAGTTGATTTTTCTCATTCAATGGTTTGAACTGTGCCCTAAGGCCCTGGTTCTTACTCCAGCAGATGTGTAGGTCACTGCCAAATATCTCTGGGTTTGGTTGCTTGTTGCATTGTGCCATATGTCAGCTGCTGTGCCTGCACAAAAGCTGATGCAAGCTTTTGCTCTCTCTTAATGCCTCTGAGGTAATTCTCCCCTTATGTGAACTATGTTTGGTTGCAATTTCACTGTTGAGCTTTGCAAAATTGAGCTGTTA
>VZTL01074490.1:8479-23097 GCA_013400535.1 Scopus umbretta
TTTTTTTTGGCACGGTATTTAGGCTATTTGTTCAGGGAGAAGCTGAGCTGAGTTAATTTCTCTTTTTTTACATCTCATGCTTCCTAAAAGAGGAAGCTGAACTCTGGTAAAGATTAGCCAGGGAGTAAAGCATGCAGCAGTAAATAGCTACAGTCTGATGTGTGAGATTGTCTTGTTAGCCTGCATACATAGTTCCAGTCCCTGTCCTAGTATTATTTAAAATACGTCATACAAGAACAGCATAGGCATTGCAAGACTAATTTATTTAGTGTGTAGAGAGCCGACTAAAGTATGCAGTCAACAAATACATATTAAAATAGCTGAAGTGTTTTGCATCTCCTGCAATACTCAGTTTTCTCATTAGTACCATCAGTTAATTCTTGCATGAAAGAGTATCTTCAAGAGGTGAGGATGGCAAACTAAGGCTTATTGTAAGAAATACAGTGAACTTCCAAGGTCATGGCATAATCACCTGTCTTTAGCTCCATCAGTTGTGGTGGGGTGACCTTGGCCAGGGGACAGACAGACACCCACCCACCCACTCGCTCACTCCCCCTCCTCAGCAGGACAAGGGGAGAAAATGCAACTGAGAAGCTCCTGGAGCCAGATAAAGACAGGGAGATCACGTACCAATTACAGTTGCAAGCAAAACAGACTTGACTCAGGGAAAATTAATTTAATTTATTGCCAGTTAAAATAGATTTAGGTAATGAGAAACAAAGGCAATCATTCAAACACCACCTTCCCTCCTCTTTCTCCCAAGCTCAACTTCAATTCCTCGCTCCCAACTCCTCCACCTCCCTCTCCTGAGTGGCACAGGGGGGATGCCTGCTTCCTGCACTTTTCCCCTCACGTTTCCCCCGCCGGCCTGGCCGCGCTTCGCCCTTGCGCCGCCGCCTTTCCCCGAGGCGCCTGCCCGTGGCTGAGGGTCTGGGCTGTGCCCGGCGGTGGGGCCGCTGGAGCCGGCTGGAACCGGCTGGGCCCGGCTCCGGGCAGCCCCGGCCTCGCCTCTTCGCGCTGGGACCACAGGGGCTGCACCTGCACCTGCACCTGGTAAAGTTTTCTGTGTATGTTTATATCTAATTGTGTTTAAATTGGCTCGAAGGCTTTGTGTATTTGGCGAATGATCTCAAAAACGCGTCAAAGCATGAACAGCAGTGGCCTTGAAAGTTACTGCTGTGAAAGCTTTGAGAGAGAGACAGTCGCCATATAAATACATCAGATGCCACTGCAAATTCAGTCCAGGAGCAAGAGAAAACCAGTGATGCTTCGGGTGCTCGTGGGAGGTGGGCATGTTTGGAAGAACCCGCTGGAGGTGTGACATCATTTCCCTAGTCACAGTTGGTCAAGGTGCAAAAGCTGATCTTTTGACACAGTACAAATGGTGGTGCAAGGGAGACAGATGCTTTCTTGCCTAATGTCCTGTTCTTTCTTGGTTTCTGTAATATCCCCTTTTCCAGAGAGAGCTCTGGGCTCACTGATGAACAGCTCATGCCAGCATTTTCGTGCCTTGTGTTTTAATAGCCAAGTTTTAATTTTGTCCAGAAGTCTCTAATCATTGTTATTCAGTTCAAGGCAATACTGCATACCTTGATAAAAAAATGAAATAGACTTTTTTAATGTTAGGTTGTCTCAAGCTGGAAAATTGGGATTTTAAATATGTTCTGATAAACTTCAGTTGTACTAACACATGCTATAACAATTTTGGTTTGGAACTCTATAAAAAGGTGTTCCTTCTTTCTGAGTTTATTATCAGTGGAAATTAATTTTATCTGGATTGTAATTAGGTGTTTTCCTGTTTCTTCTTTGTCAAATGTAATGAAAATGAAAAAAGATCTTACAAACATAAATAAAACTTTTCTCATGTTTAGTGTATTAGGTCTTTCATCTATTCTTCCACTAGATTGAATAAGCTTTGGTAGAAACATTTCTTACTGATACATTTTCTAAGAGGCATTTGCCATTTTTATTCACACCAATGAATAGTCCAAGAATAGTCCAAGGTATAACACTCCATATTATTTCAGGACTTGATCTTGTATCTTAAACAAAGACGTGGAAGCAGGAAGCAGTGGGGAAAAAAATATTCATTTCATGTTTAGTATATCTGTTTGCCATTAATATTATTCCTTGTTCACAGAAGATAACATTCTTTTGAATATTTTGAAAGTTTATCTTCCATTATACTTCTGCTGATATTCTGCATCCCACTTAATTTTAGAAACAGCTTATTGCATTGTGTTGTGGTTTATTTTGGCAAAAAGACATTTTGCTAAGGTGACTTTGCACCTTTATTTAGGTAGAGAAAACGTCACTTGCAAAAGGTACTGTAATTTTGAATTTGCTTTTACTAGAGTGTTTGCTGCTTAACTTGCTCACCCAACATAACCCGCCTGCTAGGTAATGACCAGAACAAACTAGAACAAACTACTCTTTTTGCAGTTCTTCAACGGCAGCTTAATGTGCCAGGCAAACTGGCTTCCTGCCAGCTGCTGGAGACAATGTAAGAAGGATATAAATTCTGGGTTTTTTTAGAAGATATGAATGAATGAACACATCCATCTGCTTCACTGCCATCAGTATTGGGAGGGTGGTGCTCCCCTAAGATTGCAGCTTTTGGCAGACATTTGCTGGCTTTGCAGTGCCTCTGTGATAATGTCTTCATCTTCTGTGACTAGCCCCACACCCCAATGACAGGATTAGCTGTGAACTCACCTTCCATGTGAGCTTCTTCCCCCCCTTATTTTTTTCTTTTCCTTTTCTTGGAAATATCTAGCTTTTGATAAAAACAGCAATCACAAGCATAATATGCCCTTTAGGCTTGTTACTCACTGTAGTTAAATGGATTAATCAATATCTTTTCCTTTTGAACTCAATCATAGAAAAAATTAAGAGACGTTCTTTATTAGTAAAATGTAGAATATGGCCTTTTGATGGGAAAAGTGAGTGATAACATCTGTAGTTTATACAGTTATACCTGACAGCATGGACTTAGATAGTTCCAAGACTCGTATTTATCATATAATGTCATTTTTTTTGTAATAGGTACTTTAATAACAATGCCTTGTTATCATACTAAAATTATTTCATTTCTGCAATAGCCCTCATTAAACCTTACATAATGAGCCTGGGAGAGAGACGCACGAAACACTTCAAGGTAATGACTATTGGACTAAGTAAAATGTTCCATTGTTTTTTGTTCTTTATAGGCTCTGGTCTCAATGACGGGCAGTGGCATGAAGTCCGATTCTTAGCTAAGGAAAATTTTGCTGTCCTCACCATTGATGGCGATGAAGCTTCAGCTGTTCGAACAAACAGCCCGCTACAAGTTAAGACTGGAGAGAAATATTTCTTTGGAGGTAAAAAAAAAAATAAAAATCAAATATCTGCTTAAAATGCTTTGTCTTTTAATCTACGTAATAGGTGAAATGAAGCTCAGGATGTAATTCATTCATGTAGATCTTAATATGGCTAAAATGGCTAGCTGCTGCTCATGAAAAACTAAGACACTAAATTTGCCTTTTAGGAATCTTTTTACGCTTCCTCATCCCTGCAAAAGAAGCCCTGAGAAGTTGTGTTCAAGAGTCAATCTCTCTCAGAATGATTTCTCAGATCTGCTTTGAACATTTTAGAGACAAAAGGGGAACCTTCCACTAGTAGTTTAATTAAGAGAAGAGAGAGAAACTTATCTTTTCAAGTTTGGAATCCTGAAGACAAAAAATATAATTGTTCAGGAAAGGTCTTAAACTTTCGCAGATTTCTTTAAGAGTTGTCATGATTATGGGTAATTAAGAAGCTCCCATAAATTGAAGCCCTAGGTTGTTCAGTATTTCTGTCTATTGGCAGTCCATATACTAAGAAGAGTTCTTGCAAAATGTAGCTTCAATGTTTATTCCTCTTGCTCTTCTATGTTAGCATTTATGAAAACAAAAAAGGCCACCAAAACTCTTGGATTTTTAAAAAATTATATTTACATTTCCATATTAAAAAGCCTGTTTAGTATGCCAGAAATATTTTTGATACAATACTATCTTATAGGGGAAGGTAATTAAGGTTTTTTTAACTCAAGCGTTAAGTATTATTTTTCATGCTGCTGGCCAGTTTTTTTTAGAAACCATCCAGGTCAGCAATGACCTGCAGTCTTTGTTCAGGCAGGATTCTTAGTGAGCTCAAATGCTAAGATCAAAAAAAGAGTTGCAAGTTGTACTTCTGAAGTGTCCCACACATGTGAGGTTCCACGTAAAAGCTTCAGGCAGAGAATACAAATTTTAAAAATAGAATTTATCAGTGTTGAAAACCTATTTTTTTTCCAAATTTACCAGGTGCATATCTAAGCAAAAATAAAGTATTAATGTGATACTATAAATAGTCATAACATTACCCAAGTGATAGAAAAGTTAGTGGCATATGAAGTACCCTAAGTCGAAAGAGAAAAAATCCTTTCAAGGTTATTCTCATTTCATTAACTCCTATCAGTGGATCATTAAAAATACATATGGAAATTAGTGTTTAAATAATGTTACAAAGCTAATATATAGTTAATTAAAAATAGATTCTAGTCCTTCAGATACTGATGACACACACTTCCAGGAAATGTTGTGGCAATGATGATAACACAGGCAATGATGGTAACACAGGCAATGATGATAACACAGATAACACAAATTAAAGTTGATCTGTCACAAGAATTAAACTTCCTGGTGCTGCAACATGTATATTTTCCAATATCCTTAATTCAGCTAATATCCTGAATAGTTTTTTTTAGCATATTGCCTCAAATAAGAGTTCTAGCATAGTCAGTTGCAACATGCTAAAGCCAGAAAATTATTTTGTCATGAAAATGTGCCACCTTCAATTTCTCAGAACAGTCTAGACATTCTCATATAAATGATATTATTAAGCACACATAGGTGAAAATGAAAAGGAATGCTATACATAATACATTCAGTGTTAAATTCTGTTAATTTTTGTAGGTAAAACCCCCAGACAATTACTACATTTCTGGAGAGAGATTGATTGATTTCTTCTAAAGTGTCTTTTACCTCTGACTCTTTGGTTGTGAGGGGCAGATTGTCTAGTTTCTCCAGGTAGTTTTTATACCCTTTCTCAATCAAAATACAGGTTGATTTGTTGTAATTTCATTTGAATTCTGAAATCTGCTTGACTTCTAATTGTTGACCTGTACTTTATAATTCCAGCAATCTTCCATGAAAAAAAGTGTGCATGTAGATATTGTTCTAGTGGGATATGAAAGTCAATCATGAATTCCCTGAAGTTTCATTCCCACATCTGTTCACCCAAATGCACGGTCCCTTTGTGTAAGCTATGGTTTTTTTTGGTTTTCCTTATTATCTTTTATAATTTGAAAGGTCTTCTAAAGGTATATCAAAAGAATAGCTGTATCCTTAACCTTCATGTCCAATTTTCTTTCAAAATAAGAAGTCTGCATTTGCAACACTGTACTTTTGCATTTTAACTGTTTCAAGCAGTGAATGAGGAAGCTTTATTTCTGATTTGGATCTGAGGAAATCAGTTTATTTCAGTGTGCTCCCACATGAATATTGCTACATATATATAGTAGTTCTTTTGCTATGTATATGTATTTTGCTATGTATATGTGTTAATTAGAGATTACTTGCAAGTTAAAGCCAGTCTTTTGGATGCATATTAGAAACTTAATCTTTATAGTCACAATCTGCATCTTATGAGGCAAAAGTATTTTTGTTGTATTCTGTCTCTATATGTATGTGTTCCTCCTTATTTTTCTTTGTAAGGTTGCCAAGTTATGGCTGTTAATAAATAATATTTGCAAGAAGAGGATGTAGAGGTGAGAATAGTGGGGAACTTGAAAGATTTGCACCACTTGGTAGTTGTCATTGAATAAGATGTTTTCATTAGTTTCATTAGGAGTAAGTTCAGATAAGAAAGTGTCAAATACTTTTTTTCTGCAAGTATGTGTAATTGGTTAGGAAAGGGACAACTGCCTTTTGAATTCAGAGGATAGTATATTTTTTTTTGCAAACTGCTAGGTGGCTAGCAGAAAGAATTGTCAATTCTTTGGTGATGATAAATTTTAAATGTGAAAAGGAATCCAGTAGATTTCTTTGCTAGACATCTTAAATGATCAGTTTTAAAGATAGTAATGTTATGATATTCATCCCATCACACTGCTATATTTCTTGATCTTACAAAATACTAAGAAAGCTCAGTCCATTGAATTTGTGTTTGGAGAGCTTGTACAGCATTTCTAGAAGGCTCTGAACACGTATACTCTTCTGATTTAAATTTTCCTATTTCATCGTTGAAAGAGATACCACATATATGCAAATGTTCTGTTTGCCAAACTTTCCCTTTCCCAGATTTCAAAATAAGCGTGTCTCTTTATATTCCAGCCTCCTGGTGTCAATATAGCAAATATATACTATAGGCAATGGTTTTGTCTTTGCTGAAGGAAAGATTTAAAGGTTGCGCTGCAGCACTGCAGTACAATATTTTGTCAAAAATATATTGGAGAATTTAAAGAGAAAAGTAATTACAATAAAATTGGTACTGCCTCAAATCTAGGCAGACACTGGATAGACTTTTTTCATGAAAATAACTACAGCTTTTACTGTGAGAGAAGTACCGCATATTTGAATGTGAATTTTTGAGACAGTGTCTATTTTTCAGAAAAATGATCATTTTCATATATTGTTGTCATAACTTTGCACTGGCAATATCCCATAATACTAGTTTTATATAATAAAATAGAGACAATCTATCAAAATTGGGAATGGATTAGAGATTGAGTGGGCAAGGAGAACATTACTATGCCAAATGTAATGATAAAACATGCCAGACAAATCAGAAATATTAAGCTGACTTTTACACAGATCGGTTTGCAGCAACATCTGAAAAAGTCCTTAATTTTACTCAGAGTATTTTGATTAGAACTCGATTATGACTCAGTCCGGTATAACTACATAAATAATAGGGGGAAGGTAGAGACATGGGGTGGTTGTGCATTTGCTCCTGGCGTTGGAAGCATTGGCCGAGGCAGGAAGAAGCCTGCGAGTCAGCGTGCCTGCAGATGGGCACACATAAGGGCCAGCTGAGCACTGTGTAGATGCTGGAAGCGTTAACGAAAGACTAATTCGTTTGGGTGCTGAGTGGTGTACTGGGCCTGGAGAGTCAACCTCCCTGTCCAGTAGCAGCCTCCAGCTACTGTTGAGAAAGCTGGCCTTTTTAGGGAAGCCAGACCTGATTGACACTCTCCGTTTCCCTTACTACTAGTTCCTAAATGTGTTCTGGTTATTCCGTAGTTTATTCATTCGTTTGAATAGAAATGCTTGTCATTGACCACCAAACCCAGATTTTTACAATATGTACATCAATATTTGAATAGAAGAGATGTGGAAAGCAGAATCTTTTATGACTTCTGCCCATAGAACTAACTTTTCTAGTTTTGAAAAACCAGAAGTCATAAGAGTATATCATAAGAAGATTCTTTATTTCTCTGTCAGACAATAAATAATGTTCAGTCTTTTTTTTTTTTTTTTTTTTTTTTTCTTTCCTTTGTGCCTCTTCTGTGCTGTCTCTCAGCACTACTAAGATCATCCCAAGGGGCAGATAGCAACAATGTTTTATTCAAGCCTAAGAGTTGGGGAGGCTGTGTTAAGATCAGGCATTTCTGTAGAGTGTGTGAATGTGTGCTGATATATGTGGGAGGGTGGGTGCTAATTGCCTATTACCCTTCTGTATAACTATCCTTCTCTCCCCACTGGTTTTATTTTCCTTCTCTTTCTTGTCTTGAATTTGGGGTTTTGGAAAGAAGTGAACTTCCTTTCCCTTCTAAGCTCTAGAGAACGATGTTTCTTTGTTGTTTCCAATTATCTGCATAAAACAAAAAAGCAGAACAGAGAAAGTGAATCACAGAGTGAAAATTAGTCCATTAACCTCATTTGCACTGTTGGAGATAAGGGGCTTTTTTGAGGCATCTTAAGCTTGCACCAAACCACCTAATAGCTGCCTAGTGCCCAGAGGAAGTATTTGATTAGAGACATAATTTTGACTTGTTTCTATTTTACAGCATTTTGTTTTAATTGTGTCTACTTTCCCTCTCCTTTTCACTGGCTTAAGGATGGGAGAGTTTTTAGTATGAGTGATAAATCTTCATTGAGAACAAAGGTATGCAGTGAGCGTCTGTCAATCCGCTGTGTGCTGCTTTTTCTGACAAGAAAAGATGAATGGACTATGCAGTAAGTTTCCTGTGGGACACCAGTCTATGGCATATAGAAAGTCCTTCCTTTCTGTACAACTGTACAAAATGCACTCTGTATGGACTCTTGTTCCTGGAGTTGAATTAATTTGTTTCTGAAAGTTGTGTTGGCCTAAAGTCCCATAGGTTAAGAGGTGGGGGAGGGAGGAGGGAAGTCAAGCAAAAGAGAAAAAATACCTTCCTCTGTTTCACATGTGCTGGGCTTTTCTGTGTGTGATTCTTCCTTTCTTAAAACCTGTCATCTATAACTAAAGCCTTTGGGTGGTGTGCCTACGTTTTTTATCAAGTTATCCATTATTGACATTGTGCGAACTGGTCATTAACAGCTGTTATCGGCAAGGTCAGGCTTCCTAGGTAGTGTCACTGGGATTTCAAAAGCACTTAGACTATCATAATCACACGTATTATCAGATGGAAAGGAGACATGGGATTTTTTATAGCTCAAATTCAAATGCGTTCAGCAAAACTGAAGTTGAGTTATTAGATGTTGCGTGACAAATGAATGGGACCCAACCAATGGCAACTCAGGTTATCGGTTACCTACTAAAGGAAAGTCAAGTCCCTGCTGACATTCTGTCAAGTGTGCAGCTTCTCACATCTCAGTAAGTAACAATGATGTTGGTTTGTATTTGCATTTCTACACGTTGATCAGAATTTTAATATGTCAGGACTTCAGTTTTGGTGGCCACTTGTTTCTTTTGCACATATGACCATGAGACAAGATGGTCAAATTTTCATTTCTTGTGGAAAGGGTACTTTCAGTGTGATTAGAAATCCTTCTCATCATAGCTCTATTATAAGCTCAAAAGAAATCCATGAGAACACAAAGCAAATTCAAAGTAATTCAGAGTACAGTGTGATTTTATGTATCTTCAGCATTTATCTTCAGGAATCCTTCCAGGTCAGTCCTACAAAATAATGATAAAATGCAAGAAATGGAAATAAAAGAATTGGAATGGATTGTATTTTTTAACAACCCTCATGCTTTGGATTGTTAAGTCCAGAATGTCTGCAAGTCAGTAGATGAGTGAAGAATGTGGACTTGCAGCATATATAAACCTGAGCAAAGCAAGGAAGTGGTTTTGCAGTAAGTAAAAAAAAATAATAATAAGAAGAAAAAAGGCAGGCAGTTATAGGCAGCTAAGCCTCTCTCTGCTATTTATACAAGATTCAAATTCTTTATTATCTTCATCTGCTGTCTTCCACTATGAACAATGAAACACAGCTGAATTCGCACTCCTTTTATACAACTGACAGAACTGAAAGGAGCTGATCAACAGTGCCCATTAACTCTTTGAGTTTTATGCGTTTTTCATCACATTTAAAGCTTTGTTTATTTCATTCAGATAATTTGAATGTTAGACAAATGAGACCAAATAATGGTGACATTCTGTGATTATTTTTCAATAATGTCAGTAGTATTGTTAGTGATGTTATAATATGCCAATCCACCAACACATTGTATACAATAGTATAAGTAGAAATGCTGGAGATAGATTGATCTCCCAAAGCAAAACAAGTGCAGGCAGAAAGCTGATACTTTGTGCAAGCAAATAAAAGATCAAATGTATGATAATGTGAGTTTAGGAATGGATATATGGAAGCATGAGTCTTGCTGGAATAACTTCAGCTTTTGAGCAAAGGCCTATTAGAGATGAGAAATGTCTGCCCACTGAAAAATAAATGAATTAAGTTTTGAGATGTGCTCTCCTTGTTATACAACATAAATCTCTTGCTAAGCTGAAGATGTTAGCCACAGAGTATATATCTAGAAGTTTCTCAAAAAAATAAAGTGAAGGAACTGACTCTCTTTTGCTTTATTTTCTTTGCAAGCACTAAAGCAAATTTCTGTGTGCAGCAAATAAGAGAATAACAATTTTTTCAATACATTTTATTTTCTCATATTGACATTTAAAACCAAGAAAGAACAAGGAATAAGAAAGAACATATACAGTAGAGAGGAAATCTGTATGGACATGGGAAGGAATAAATTGACCTAATGGAATTCTGTTGTCTCTAATTCTTTGTGTATATGATTTATTTCCTTTTTCACTAAATACAGTAGCCATATTGTTGTCTGAAGTCTCAGTCAGAAGCAAATTGTATCTAGTCTCTGAATATTACAGAACATTAAATTAAAAATAGAGGAAATTCCCTATATGGTATAGCTCTTGACTGCGAAGGGAAAGGAAAAGGGTTTGCAAAAATTAGTAACACTTCTTCCGTAAGAGAAGCTTTTGGAGAAGGAAATGTCTGTTGAAGACCCAGAAGAGAGCTGTTGGAGACACACTCAAAAGTGATAATTTCACCTATGTCCTATATCTCCATCTTGCTGATGCTTTAGTAGGTCAAGCTACGAGGTCTTTGGTATCCGTAGCTGAAAAAACTGCCTACAGGAGGGGAAGGGCAGGTATTTCAACAAGCAACAAATGTTGGAAGGAATGTTAACCAGTACTAATCACTAGACAGTATTAATTAGGGCTGTATGGTTTTAGAACAGTGAAAATAATGTAGTCTGTTGATGACGTTAGGAATCACAAATATGTTTGTGTAAGTGTGTTGAATTCTGTTGTGGAAAATAAGCACATGTGTTTTCCCAGTGAGTGAAAATAGTCATACTCCTAAGTAGTGGAGAACACTAATTCATACTGCAGTAACACTTCTACCAACTTAACCTTTTTTTCCAAGGGTATCCTGGCTCTGCTTCTAGGTGTATGGATGTGCTTATTGTCCACAGCCATAATTTAACGCACCTACGGGAAAAAACAAGAAAAGGCAAATTCTTAGTGCCATCTATAGGTTATATTTTTTTCAGAGGCTTTTCTTGTTTTGGGGAGTGACTTACTGGTGCTTCTCAGTGGATTTTCTATAGGCATTAAAATATCTGTGATTTTCCTCTTTAAAACAATAGAACCTACTTCAGCTTCCCCTTCTCCTCCCAGTGCCTCTAAATATGAGCCAAATTGTCAATTGGATTTCAGTGGTTTAAGTATGTATATAAGCACCTATTTATATTGTAAACAACACTAAGCAAGAAGATGCCTACCTGCCATTGGTTCTGGCGGTAGTCAGGTAACTGACACGCATGTTTCAGAAAACCTACCTATCTATATAATTGTAACCATGGATAACTTTGGAAATCTGGTTTAATGAGTCATAAATGCATAACAGAAGGAAAAAAAAAAATCAGCGTACATTCCAGAACTCACCAAAACATGGTGTTTGTGGAAGTGGGTGATAGAGCAAAAATATAGTTATTCAGATAAGAGGCCTGCCTGACTCACATGGTCTGAGCTGAGACTGGTTCTCCGTGCTCATTGTAGATACTGGCTCATGTGAAACCTGACTGGAGCTCCGATTAAATTAATAATTACTGTTGGCTGCTTCTACTATATAAGCAAACTGCAGGTAGCCCTTTGTGTCTAGGGCAGGCTGTCAGTTAAATCCTACAGTCCCAGGTTGTTAGTATCACCTTTCGCTGAAGACAACAAATCCCATCATATAAAAGTGGCAGTGTAGTTCCAACAGGAACACTTATTAGTGATGCTTTTGTAAATCATGAAGTAGATTTTAAGGGCTTATATCTTTCCAAAGAAAGAACTTTATTGAATCTCACAGTCAGTGGCTTAGAGCTGATTTATCTGCATAAATTGGCAAAACTGAACTGTGAAGCCGAAACAGAATGTTTAAAGCCTTGTTTTTCTCTCATCAGCAAAGCACTGAACTTATAACCTGTATAATATTTTGCAATGGGAAATTAGAAGTTGGAGATGCACAAATCTCCAGTGTGGACTACTCATGGCAACTGGCTTATTGCCCAGTTTAAGGGCATTAAATTACCTTCTCACTGTCAGAGTATGTCTTCTCTAATTTGGGGTGGACAAGGTTTTGGTAATATTGATGATCTCTTTAGGAGGGAATTGATGGTTAACCAGCAAACTGCTAGATCATTTTGGGTTATTGAGTCCTGTCAAGGACACTGTCATTCAGCTTATTCACTGGATGGCCACAATCCTTTTTTTTCTTTTCTTTTTTTTTTTTTTTCCCTGAGACAGAGCAATTTATCTGAGATTGGACAATTAGCATAAATACTAACCATAGACCTGTTAAAAAATCCTGTGTTTATGAATGAAGAGAAGAAATAGGACACTTTTGAGGGATGATGGTCACTGTCAAGGTTATATTGTAAACTGGAGAAAAGTGAAATGATCTGTTGCCATGGCAACAAAACATACTCTGAGCTTCTTTTAGTTCATCACCTGTGATACCAAGTGTATGTGTAACTTGAATGATCCTGAGAAGTGATTTTACGGACTTCCTTCCTCTGGACTGACACCTGCATGATTAGAATTTGATCTTGTCCAACAAATCCAAGTGAGATTAGACACAGTGACTAGTAATACTCAATGACTGAAAATCCCTCAGTAAACAAAGTTTTATTTATCAGTAAGAACAAGTGAAATAGTGTTGTAGAATAGCAGTGTGCATGACGTTTATGTGTTTGTGTAGGAAGAATCTTGCTTTAGTCTATAGCGACAAAAGTACTCTCTAGATGGCACTAAGGATATTTCCTTGTGAAACTTCTCCCAAGTAGATGAGGCCTCAAAAAGAAGCAAGCTTTAATGATGCTTGAAAATGCTTTGTCTGCTTCTTGCACTTACTTCATTTTCATCATTCTTACTGACCAGACTTCTCAAAACACCTTCTGTACTTGCTTGCCATTTTTTTAATTCTCTTTTTATTCCAACAGATTAATGGTAATATTTTGAAAACTAATTCTTATATTTGATTCTGTAAGTTGGAAGCTTTCTGTGGAGCTTTAGAATAAATTATTTTTAATTAATTAGGACTCTTGCGGTTTCACTGGCATCATAACCAAACTAAATGGAATTTTGGAGAGCTGTTCAGATCCCATGTTCTTATGATTTTCATTCGTAGGGACAGGTTGCCCAAAGACTGACCCTCTTGCTGTTTTTGAAACTCTCTCATTTATACTTACTGTCTTTGCAATTTGTGTTCTCCATAGACTTGATAAGAGATTTTCCATGTTGCATTTTGCTTGATTGTATTCTGAATATTGCCTTTTATTAAGAACATAGCTAAAGGAGAAGAGAAAACTTGAATGGGAGGGAAAGTTTACCTTTACCACCTTTTATTATTTGAATGTCTTAAAGATCATGGTGTGAGTAAACAGTGCTCATGCCACTAGGGAGTCACAGTTATTCTGTAGATACATGGTGAAAAAGCTTGAGATATCACAAAGGGATGGAATGATGCATATCTTGATGCATGTTGAAGAAAGGTCACTGAGGAATTATACAACTGGAATAATAAATGAATCTTAAATCTTTTTGATAATGGTATGGCTGTTTTTGTCAGTTATATATTCCTATTTCACTTTTAAACAGATTTTATTATATTTATGATCTCCACAAAAGTCAAATAGGACAGGTCTTTAAAAATGCAGTGAGTGATCTTTTCAGAAATCCTACAAATATGAGCAATGAGATTGTAATCATATCTCATGCTAGTGCTCAAAAATATAAAATATCACTGCATCATATCCACCTATCATTTGGTAGGTGGAATTCTCATTTGGGTCAATGGCTATATTTTGCTGCATAAAAATAGTGGTTCTTGTTTCTGCTTTTGAAAAGTGTCATAAACCACTGGGATGGGTCTACAAAATGACACAACCACATGTGCATACATGCACACACATTAAAAATGTGTTCAGTGGAACTAGTTTAATTTTAGAAAGAAGCTTCAACCCTTTCTCCTAGTGCTTCAACATTTTGATGCTCAAAGATGCAAACTCCATAGCTGGTGCAATCTACTTGTAAAAACAATTCCTGAATGTCATACAGGCATGTGAAATTTGAAGCTTTTTGTTGCTGTCTCTCTTCCATGCCTGGACCTGTAATAGGCAGGTACTTACATTAGAACTAGATTATGTTCTATGCGAGGTCTTTTTAGCTTTCCATTGAAGCCGTTTAGAGTTATGTTCAGGCACCGTAGCTGACACCTGTTCCAAAAAACCTGACTTGATTTGCATGCATACTTTGTATAATTAATATTCAGACTTCTGAAATGACCTTGTAATTTAAAATTTATCAATAAAGACAGATTTTCAAAAATCACATTTGATTAGGAGAGGAGAAAAGTACTGCGACCAAGGATCTCCATGGCAATTTTGCAGTAAAATTTTCATTAATTGCATCAAAAAAATTTCCCATGATTTTAATGTATTTTGAGAGTGTTGTATACATTATAATATTGCTATTAGTAATGTACTTGCAGTTACTGTGAACTCCAGTGTATTCTTAGTACATCATTACAGCTAGGCAACTGTTGTGAATAT
>VZTL01074497.1:3110-51027 GCA_013400535.1 Scopus umbretta
TTCCTACATAAGGAATTGCTTCCACTTATTCTCAAAGAAGAGGATATGAAAATGCATCCCCTACTTCATGACAGCAAACCCTAATACCTGAAACTAAAAATCATGCTATATTTTTCCTATTACCAAAAATCCCTGCCTGCTCCATCCAGGATTACTCTGACAATTTGCATAGTGCTAAAGGACAGAAATCTGCCACACTGAAATACATGATAAAATAATGAGGGAGATATATAAATAATTCTAAAGACAGTATCATGCCACCTGGCCTGGAAAAGACAGTTGGAAATAAAGGGAGAGAAGGTTTCCTGTCGCTTAATTTAGGTCTCATGTACTGTAAAAGCCACAGGGTTCCAATAAAGCAGATTTTAAAACTCCTTAAATAGGCCTGCATTTGAATGAACTACCACAGTCAAACAATTTACATCTAAGTGCACATTCTAGGAGGGCTTTTTCATTTAGAAGGAGAAACAATAAGCTCTGTCATAACAGTGGGGTCAAGAAAGTCTCTGTGTCCAGAAGTGAAACAGGCAGTTTCAACAGAAATAAATTTTGGAATGGGATTGCAGAATGGGCTTCATGTTTATGTGGTATTCTGGATCTAAATACTTATTTGTACAAAGAGATGATCAAGAAATTATTGGAAAATTACTTTAGCCCATCTGCTCTTTCTTCCAGAATTAGTGGAAAAATTTTAAGCATCTTAAGAAAGTTTGGGTAGAAGGGCTCTAAAGACTGAAACTGGTACCATTTAAATAGGCACTTCTTTAAACTGGAAAGCCTATGGCAAGCTAGAATATTAAATACAGCTGAATATATTTACAGGTTGAAATAACACTTTCCAAGAGTCCAATGCCTTTCTTGGTGTTTAGCCACAATTAGAATATTACAAATGTTTGATTGCTTTTCTTTCCAGGTCATCTGTTCTAGGGAAAAAAAAAAAAAAAAAAACCAACAAAAAAAACCCCACAACAAATTAGAGTACTATGTGAAACGCAATAATAAAATAAATAGACAGTAATTTTTAAACTGTCTGTTTTCTTTCAACAAGGAAAATCCCTTTGCTCTTGGAACATGGTGGAGATGTTACTCAATATAGGTTATATAAATAACATGATTGTATTTGCATAGAAAAAAGTTAAAATCAGAAGTAATATTTTAAAAATACACAGACACAATTGATAAGTGGATCAAATTCATCCATTAACAGGAAAAATATGTATAACAAGAGGGAATTGGTTTTGATGAGTTTGCTAGATGTTCTTATTAGCTACCATCATATGTTAGAAAATGATAGCCACATTTATATATATACATATATAAAAAATACAATCAAAAACCAATAGCTGGCTTTACTCATTGTGTCGTGCATCTTTCTCATACCCTGAACTCTTCCAGTGTGTTGCAAAAGGAGTTTAGGCACCTAACAAACTTCTGGACTCCAGTGTGAAAGGCAGGCATGTAAAAGCTAGGCACACATGTCCCTTTAAAAAGCCCTTAATAAGTTCACCTTGGCATTACACAGATGAACTGTTAGAAGGGCATTGAGATATGATTATGTATTCATGATTACATTTCTGAAAATGGGCATTTAGGACAACAATCATCCAAGAAATACAATGTGGTGATTCCTCCACAATAATTTAAAAACCTTGCAGTGTTGATGCAACACAGGTATGTCCACTTCCTAGCAGCTCAAATTTGTATATTATTCAACTCCTCTACAATTCTCTCAGTTGTTACTAGCACTGTTACCCTACATAAGAGATAGCTAACTATTACAGAACTAGGCATGCCACAAAGAAAAAAAGGAGTCACACAGGCACTGAATTCAGTGATATCATGTATCTTCCTTAAAAATAAAAGATAACATAAATTACTGGGGTTTAATACCCCACAACTTTCCTGAATTTAAAAATTACAGACTAGCAGAGTTGATGCTTTCTCTGCTATTACTCATTTCAATACTGAAAGTACAGATACGAATAAGCACTAAATTGTCCAATCTCCTAAATAATACTTCATCATTAAATACTACAGCATGGACTAAATAATTTATTGTTATTAAGAACAATCTTTTTGTAAAGCATAGTAAACTGTCATTGTAGAAATGTATCTCAGAACAAGAATGGAAATATTAAGGAACAATCTTTACCAAACACTGATAGAGGGGATAATACGCTTGCTTACCCATTCTCATATTTGCTATAACCTCTAGCAAATATAAAAACACTCAACAGAGTATTGTGACTTACTCCTAATAGTATCAGTGGATGAAAGACTTTAGGCTGACTAAAGACTTTAAAATCTCTGCTGCATTGCAACAAACAGACATCTTCAGCAAGTTAATGCCCTTGACATACTTCTTTAGAAGTGATCTAAAATTTCCTATTAGAGGGCAACATCTGACTACCCAAGAAACAGAGAAAAAAGGGAAACTACTCCAGAACTATCTTAACATGAAATATAAGTAGCAGGTAAAAAAATCCTCTGTTGTTTTCTGCTGTTAAAAAAATAATATAAAAACTGAGAAGAAAAACAAAGCAGAACATTGAACTACAGACATTCACAGAAATGGTATGTCCCATTTTAGATATTTATACTGGTAGAAAGGGAGATTGAATTACCATGGGATTAGACTACAATAATTAAATAATTTAATATTTAAAACTAACTAATTTATAAAAGTTAAATGCTAGCCTTTTTACATAAGTAAATAATTCTGAAAGTTTCATAGAACTATCAGATTAACTACTTTTCTTTTTTTGAACTACATTGTCTTGAACTAAAAAATTCCAGTTGTTATGTAATTAGGACCTTATGTAAAAAAAACAACCACCTCTTTTTTAACATATGCATATGCATATTTTAAAATATATCTAGCATTTGCTTACTTATTCTACAGTTCTAAAATTAGACTGGGTCAAAACAGTTAAGCACTTTCTGTTCATTCTCTAAATCTCCACGAAAATGTGATGGCAGTTTAGCACTCAGTTAATCCACAGGCTGGACTACAAGGACAGATGCTCCCAGATGTTAAACAGTTTAACATTTCATCTCTCTCAGGAGAAACAATGTAGCTTGAAGAGGTTCACTTATCTCCAGAATGAACATTTCCACCTTGTTTTCCTCTTTTCCCCTGTGAAAATACAACATTCAACAGACTCAGTAACCCCACAAGGAGAACAATAACCAGCCCATGAACATTACCATCATCGGTACCACTAGGGCAGCAGGGAACACGCTCTGGAGTGGGGTTCTTCATGAACCAATTTCAGCCTCTGCTTTAAACTGAGAATATAAATCAACAAAAATGTATTCACCAACTGTTAAACCAACTTTAGCTGTAGGCTTTTGATAACAAACACAAATTAAAGCGGGACTAGGGAGACCTTAATTTTCTCTTTTCTGTCTGGATCTTGCTTCTTCCTTTCGGTTCACAAGTTATATTCACTTTGTACATGTTCACGGCAACCCACATTACTAAGTCAATACTATTTACAGTATTATTATGCTCTTCTACTTACATTCCCTCACTCTTGTTTTATGACTAACTCGTATTCAATGCATACACGACCATTTGCACATTTCATCTGTCTCAGTCAATTTGTCAGTTTAAACAAGTTTGCACCTACTTGGCTCAATTTGTATTCAAAAAATATTTCACCCAGTAACAGAGCAAAATAATATAATCTGTTTTCTGGTAATGTCCTTAAAACATGACAAAACCCTTTCTTTCCTATAACTAATTTCAGATTTTTTTATGCTGTGCCATAAACCCAGTGGATGCAACCTCTGGGGATCCCAGCCAAGGAGGCAAATTTTCTGACACAAAATTTGCTCACAGAACAGGTCATCTCCCTCACGGCCACTAATTTTGGGGTTGTTGCTTGATAATCAAGGTATCTCTATTCTCCATCCACTACCAGAACGTAGAAAAACAGATTAGAGCATTCTCCAAACCACTTCCATTTACCCCTGAGGCTGTCCTATGTGAAGCAATGACTCTAGGGCTACTGAAATACAAGCAAGGCTTAAGGCTACCTTTACTTTCTTCAGCAGTAGGTGATCAGGATCTAGGGCCTCTGATCTATCTCATTTATCACCTTATTACACGATTCCCACAGTAGAGGTGCACTGCACTTACACCAGCTTACATGAAACCAGAATGATAATGAGAATGCATCTTTTATGAAGGCAACACCAGCTACGTCAAGAACTGACTCAAAATTACTCCAGTTATCACTTTGACAAAGTGCTTGTTGAAGTTGGCATCTGTGTTAAAGTCTAGAAAATCTGTCTCAAAGCAAGTCTCCTTCCTCAGTATTTCTATGTAATGCTATGCATCCTTCATCATATACGCTTTTCACAGATGCCTGTAACCTTATCCTGAAAGTAAGGAATTATTTTTCTCTTGGGTAATGAATATAATGGGTCTTTCTCAAAACACTACCAGGTTTGCACTCATGAAAATTTAAAACACCACACAGTTTTCTTCAGCTGAGGAAAGATGGTGCTACTACTGAACTTTTCATTAGTAGTCTTGGTAGGCAGTAAATATGTCAAATGATGACCTACGTTTGGCACTATTTCCAGAGAGTAGCCCTGTACATAGTGTTTGGGCCATAAGCAATATTAATATCCCACACAGGACAAAGATCAATAGCAGTGTGATGGCCTGATAACTGCAGTCTTAAAATACGTCATTTTATTTTGCCCTGCTGTTGACTGAGAGTCAACTATATAAAGAAAAAGCAGTTCAAACCCCAGATGTTTTACAGAATTACATGATTTTCATTATTATTTTAAAGTTCACAATGTTATGAAATATATACTCTCACAAAAGCAGCTCAAGAATGGAAAAACAAACAAAAATAATAAAAGAACTTTCCTCCTTTAACTCTTTTATTTTTTACACTAATTTATGCATCTGTTACACAAGAAACAAAAATCAAACCCACCTGAGTACACAAACAATCCACAGGATATTTACATCCTAAATGCTGACTATTGCTGGAGCCTTATTATAGGTAAGTAACTTTCCAACCTCTAAAAATAGCATCTGCTCAGCAATTTCATCGCTAAGGAAGCAACAACAATTCACAGATGTTTCAATAGAAAATTAGAGTATACCTGCTGTCACTAAAAGTAGCGACGAATAATATGACTTGCCAGCAAAGATCAGGCCTTCTTCTATTGGCATGGGTGTACATATCAAACAAGTCTGGCAGCGAGTCAGAACCTGAGGTCGGAAGGGGCCTCCAGAGTCACCTAGCCCAACCCCTGCCCAAAGCAGGTCTGGTTAGGTCAGGCTGCTCAGGGCTGTGTCCAGGTGAGCCTTGAGCACCTCCAAGGACAGACACCACAACCGCTCTGTGCATCCTGCTCCAGTATTTGACCATCTTCATGGTAAAAAGCCATACAGGAACTAGGGTTCACTCATATATCTATGAGCAAGGGACACAAAAATCTGGAACAGACAACAAATACTGGATTTCATACTCCAGTACAAGGAAAATGAAGTGTTATTATGAGTGGAAATCACCAATTTCCAGTTTTAATTGTAAGTGGTCTAAAAAGAGAGGTTTTTTTAAGCACTAGGTTGGTGGGGTTTTGTGTGTCTGTGTGGCATATACTATTATTTCAGGGTAAGACAGCAGTTGTATGACTTTCCTACAGCAGATAGCACTGCCCTCATAACTATCTAATGCCTGAGGCTCCAGTCTTGGATTAGTGCCTGCCTGTGCAAGGTGCTGTACTCAGCACTTCCAATAAAGTGAAGGAGCTGAAAAACAAAAGTACTGTGGGAGAACAAAACACAATAAAATTGTAGTTAATAAGTAGCAGCCTGAGTACAACAATGGCATAATGAGATTCAAACTTTTCTGAATTATTAAGGCTTATGACAGCATGGATTTGGGAGAGAAGCGGTCAGCCAGAACATGTAGTTCTGGAGCCAAACTTCATTACTGACTCAGGCACTGAGAAATTATTTGATCTGAGTACATTTTACCATCTGTTTCCAAAACTAAGGCAACATTAACTATGCCCAGCCATTACCAGTGCTTGCACTGCTACCTCACAAAGGGCTGGCTCACCAAATTCTTGTCGAGAGAACATCACAACCACTGCTCCCTGGCGTCTGACACTAACGTGCACCCTGCTGCAAGAGTGGCCAGCAAGGAGACGTGCCCATTACACAAGCCACCGCCACAATCAGCCTTCCTCTTGGACTCTCTAAGCAGGCTGTGTCACTGCAGGGAAAGTCAGCTATTAAAGCTTAAGGGTGATTTTCCTTAGGATTGAGGCCCATTGGTGAAATTCACTGAGGAAATCTCTGAATCCTTCTAGTTCCTTGGTATCCCTGCTACAGCAATGTCTGCTCTCAATGTTAAAGAGAAGAAGGAAAATTTAACACATCCAGCTGGTACAAAAGAGAGTCTGGCAGATCAATGTTTTCTTAACAATAGGTAGGCTTAGGAGAAATTTTTTTTTTTTGTCCTCTCGTACTCTCTAGAGGTACTGTTGTTACTATTTTAGCTCATCTTCACACACATCTTGAAAGTCATGCTTCCTACTTCCTTTTACGAAATCATATTTGAATAGAGAGTCACCGATGTCGGTTTATATTCAGCTCAGGAGGCAGCAAAGACTGAAATAGCTTTAGTGACGCACATGGAGCTTTCTCATATGAGTGGGGTCCCTTTTTATTAGACCATAATGCCAAAACTCATTGCTGGCTGTGTGTTGTCTGCTTGCAAGTGTGCCAGAAAAGTGGCTCTTCAGTACCACCCACTTGGGGAGTTAACGGGAACAACTGGAACCAGCACCGCTGAAGAAGTCTGTTTGTGCTTACTGAAAACATGCTTATTCTGGCAGCAAAAGCCAGCAGATGAAAACTGTTGTTTGCAATAAAAATACTGTGCTGGGATTTCAAGTTTTTGGGGTTTTTTTTCAGTGTCACAAGTGAGGACATTTTATGCTTATGAGACATTTTAAGCTTATGAGACAGCATTTTAGTAGATCTTAGCTTTTTGGCTAAACTGAGGTTCACACAGAGAAAAGATCTGCAGTAACATTTTCAGGCTATTCACAAACAAAAAATCTCCAGGAAAAGCATAAATCTGTCACACAGCAAGCTAAAGTAAACACTAAACAAATCAACAATGCAATGGTTGGTTAAAAATGTAGATACTATTATCAAAAGCTCCTGAAAAAAGCTGTATCATTGAAAATGTTTCTTAATCCAGTATTATCCATGCAAGTTTTATTGCTACTTCCAGTATTTAAATAATTTTGCACTTAATTTTTTTTCAATTGGATCAGAAAGTCTCTATGACTGCTAGAGCCAAAGGTTAATGTTGTTAAAATGTTTCACTTTTACATAATACGTTACGCCTGTGTTTTTTTTTAAGAAACTATGCTGAAAAATTCTTCCTTTATTAGAAACATACGTTTTGTAGCTAGATGGCTCTATTTCCAGGTGTTACATGAATATATATTCCAAGGATGATATTTTAGAGTTTGAAAAGTCAAATGTTATATTAGCTCTTAACTAATATGCTGAAGAAAAGCTGAGAAGTAATTTTAGCACATGGTAAACACCTCATCTTATTCGATATGTCTGCCCCTTTCATGTGATTACATTTTATGGCCAAAGCTTGTGTTATCCTTGTGTTTTCAACTGAGTACCTATTGTTTCTGCAGGTCTTACACTATCTGAGATACTTCTCATATATAAATTCAAATGGAATATCTACTGCAAATATCCTTGACAGCTTAGATATACATTACAGAAATTGTAACACATAACACATAGATTTGTGATAAAAGAACATTTATTAAAGTTGAAAGTTAAACATCCCAGACTTAAGAAAAGTGAAAATGGAAGTACCTTTAACTTATAGTATCCTGTACTCCTCTGATAGATTAACTTTTGCCACCAAAGAGTCAGGCTCATCCAGTTCAACAGAGAAAGGCAAGCAGTCTCATTAGATGATTTATCTCTTTTAAAATGGCATGAATCACCTCTCTCTCCCCCAAGAAGGGAACGAAAGCACCAATCCCTAGTTATCCAGGCACATCAAATTCTACCCACAACTCAGTGCTGTGAATGAAAGGTTTCTTAAATTTGACACTCAACATTAATGGAAACTTTGATCTCAATCTGTGACTTAGCTGCCCAGCTGCGATGCTATAAAGACAAATCAATGCTCACACAGCATTCAGATAGCTTCTGCACAAGGACCCGCAAAACCAAGAAATCATTAGAGAAGTGAATACTTCTCTCATCTTAATATGCAATAAATACAACACTGGGCAAGAAAGACAACAAGAAAGGAGAAACAAAGTCATCAACAGCTACTTGTTAAATACAATCAGACTACACAGTAAAGACTATAGCATTATATACCTGCACAGGAAGGAAAGTTAACCTAGCGCAAACCACCTTAGATCTTTTACTTTCTAGCTTTGGAGCACCTGATATTGTATACTTAGTTTGGGTTTTTTAGTTTATTTTGTGCCTGTACGTGCAATTTTCTATGTTTAAATACAACATTGAAAACAAGAAAAAGATCCCTTAAGTAATACATTTCTAGTGTCAGGCTGACATTTTCATACACCATCAGTACAACTGAAGTCTTTATATCCAGTGCCACAAACTTCTTTGCAACTTCAACTGCAGAATTAACAGACTGTAAATGGTTTAATATTCTGTAGGAGGAACAGCACTGGAGTTGAGGGACACTTTGGCTATGCTCTTCTCAAACATTTGCTGAAAGTAGAACAAATCCGAGACTTGGGAACTAGATCTATTTCAAGAAAAAGCTAATCAGAAACATAGTTTTACCTGAAATTTTTCTCTTTTTTTTTTTTTTTTTTTTAATAAAATTTACCTGAAGGTGATATAAAACATATAAAATATTAGGACAAATATCTTAATTTTGGCAGAATGGCATAGAATTCATTCTTCTTTTGTTTGTCACTAACTTAATCTATTATAATCCTCCTGTACCTATTGTAATCCTCCTTTTGCCCTTTGGGCAAAAATGCACATCTTGAGTCCTCAGCCTGGCCATCACTGTGGCCGTGCACATCTGGGAGATCAGTGAGCACTTACTCCTTCCCATTCTCTTTGCATGGAAGAGTTCCCAGAAAGTTTAGCACCAGCAGAGCTGCTGTTACACTGCAGTTATCCTACCCTGTTCTAGGAAGAGTTGCAGCCTTGCCGATATGTTCTGGAGATCCCTTTTGCCAGAAAAATCCTCCAAAGATTTAGAATTAAGTTAAAGCAGCACTAGGGCTTCTCTGACATAAGCCAGGAACCAGGCAGAATCATGCAGGGGAGAAGCCAACATCAGAGTGGCTAAAATCCAGGCTTCGGGCCATTCGTCTGAGCGATGCCAAGAGCAGCCCATAAGCAGCGTGTAAAGATTTATGAGAGTTCTCATCCTATTCCTGTCCAAAAACAGAGTAACATGCTAGAATTACTTCTCTCTAATATTTCCTAATATTCTTATTTACTTTTCCTTAAGACATTTGGATTCCTTGCTCAGAGCACAAGATAAAATAAGTTTCCTGGTGTATGAGATGCAAGAGTGAAGTGCTGTGATGATGATATCCTTACAGAATATATTCTACACCTGGTGCGCAGCTAGTCATCTAGCCAGCAGATGAAACACTAGCTGGCAATAAACCTTACTCTAGTCATAGAACTGCTAAAGTTTAATTGCAGGTCGGATGCAGCAAGAGTTATTACAAAAGCATGAAATAAAATGACAAAGAATTGTTACAATCTTATCTTTGTAAGAAAGAGAGAGAGACGTGGCATCAAAATGCAAAGCAGTGTTAAGAAATCCGATTTGGGTTTCTAGACATTTTTAATTTACTCTACTTTCTTCAGCTCAGTGGACTGAATTTTCGTGGGTATGCAGGGACGTAGTTCCTTAGGCTGAACCAAAGGAAGTGGAGCAGCCCATGCTCAGCCTTACCAGGGAATCAACCTGAGCAAGGCAATACCCTGAATGATACAGGTGCCTATCTATGCACAGTTGTTTTATCCACAGACAACAGGTATTACACATACTAGCTTATTATTCATAAGCAGCTGACATTTACACGCTCAGCGTTACACAGGGCTTTACATGCCCTCACCTGTTGTTGCAACAGGTCATCCTGGGAAGTAACTGCCACTGGCACAAGAATCAGCCTCTCTCCCCTCCAACTCCCAAATTGCCTTGCCCTTTATTTTGTAGGGCTTAGTTTATATTAAAGAAACCCCAAATTTAGTTTCTTTCTCACCTCTACAGTATGTGGTGATGAGAACACCCAGAGCTGGCCAATGTGAGTCTCCCCTTACCTTTTCCCCCCCTCTCTTTCTCTGCCCTGTTTTTTAAAATTATTTTTCCCCCAAAGTACCTTTTGCTGTAAAGAGTTGTTGTATGTCATCAACCATGGATCTGGTGATACAGCTTGGTGCATGTAAGCCTACCTCAACAGCCTTTGTGCATCAATGCCATTTACATGCAATAAAGAGAATTAGTGGACAGCAAATATGGTTTGCTAATAAGCAACTAAAACTCTGCGTACTTTAAAGCTTCTAAAAGACCAATTTTTAAATTCTATACCTTTCCTTTAGTATAAAAATTATATAAAAACCATGGCTATACTCCAAGGAGATCTGCAACCCTGTCTGAATTGCTGGTAGCCAACCAGAAGGTTGTAAATGGCTGTTATGGCATAACTCATGTCCACAAAGTGACACTGGGGATACAGGAAAACAGATGGTAGAATTCTAGTCTTTTTTATGTTTGTTTTTTTTTTTTATTTAAATGAATTTTATTAACAGCTGCATTCTATTTCCATATTTAGTTAAAGAAATTAAGAGACTGAAGTGAAGCTGAAAAGTAGAATAGTAAGCTGCAGTGCTGTTAAAACATTCTATTTTTGTGAATAAAACCTGTTTACAATATACGGAGAATGGAGAGACAAAGTAAAATCAGTAGGCGTTATTTAAATAATGTATTTTAATCTTGTTTTACATTTGCATTTCATCCCCCAAAAATACTCTTCTTTGCTAGTGTGAATAACTTTTTAAATTGGTTGATTGGTATCAAATTCAGGATTTCTAGTACTTTTTTTTATGGCTTTGCTCACTTTTTGAGTTAGTTTTCATTGAAAGTTAATCCTTTTCTGCACAATGGGAAAAATAACTACTTAAAATGAATAAATATAAACACAATATGATATTTATGCAGCTTTTTCATATTACTTTAATACATTAGCTTGAGTTTTAAAATATTCATTGTAAAATAATGCTTATTTAATATAGTGCATGATATGATGATGGGTTTATAAAGGTTGGTTTCACATGAAACAATACAGATTGTGTACCTAATTAATCACCATCCTTTCATTTGTTAAAAACTAAAGACAACTAACTCATCTGTTTACATATCACTAAACAATTCACACACAGTTTTTGTTGTCACTTTGCATTCTCACCAATATGGTAACTGAAGGGAACTGGAATTCCACTCCGTAACAAAAATCATGTCTTAGTTAACAAAACAGAGTTGTGTGAAAATTTGCGGAACTAGAATTTACATGAAGGAGATAGCATTTTCTGGAAAGGAAAAGAAAGATGTTGCCTAGCATAACAAATTCGTAAACCTACTCTAAGGTTCAGAATACACTGTGAGATAGACCGTTGAAAGCCTCTGATTTAAGGATAAAATCAAGGGGGCAAGGGGAGCCAAGGAAGGGAAACAGAAGAGACATGTTATAAGCAATCAAGCCTGGAGAAGATAAGGGGTTTATTTGAATAATTACCAGTTATATACAGATAGGTCATTGTCTTAATGACATATTTAAACTATGTAGACATTTACTGAGAATGGAGCCAAGCAGGATAAGAGTAACACCTTTGAATGTGCTGGAAACTGCAAGCAGGGAAAACAAAATAAAAGGGGGTCTTCTAGGTTTGCTTCTAACCAATTAGTAGAAACTGTTTAAGAACATGAAAGTGGAAAGAAACAAGTGCTTATGAAATGGAAAAACTCACCAACAGTGAGGAAAGAGTGATAACAAGAGAATGAATGCAATGGTCTCTGGGAAAGCAGATTTTAATATACTTTCAGTGTATTCTCAAGTAGAACTGCTTCCCGTGGGAAGCAGTTCTCAAGGAAAAAATTAGTTCAAGAAAGTGACAGGTCCTCAGTGAAATAATATTAAGGGCACAAGCACAAATTAACCTATATGAAAAAAAGATAGAAAGTACATAACCTGAAACTTAAGAAAGAATACTAAAAGGGAAATTAATATGAATACAATAGAACAAACAAATAGGGAAAAATAATAGTATAACATTATATACAATTAGTTAGCATATTAAAAATATCTTTTCTTCCTGCTTTTAATGTATATTAATAGTAAAAATCATATTAAGAAACGAGTTCTTTCACCCAAAGGAAAAATCTAAAACTCTATGTTCCTGACAAAGCAGATATACCATGTATATTTGGTTCAGCCTCCAATTTTTTAAATGTTCATTATTACTGCTTATTTAAAAAGGAAACAAAAAAGAACAAAAAACCAAAACCCCAAAAAACACCCTGATGATGAAGGAGTAAAAATTAGGGGTAGAGAAAGAAAAGCACAGGTGAGACAGAGGTTTAATAAAACTCCAGCCATAGCCTATTCTGCTCTGGCAATCTTTCAGCCATAGTAAGTGGGTTAAAAAGGACTTACGACAAATGCAAGAACAGTCGACCTAGCTTCAGCATCTAGAAAAACATAATTAAAATAAAAATCTTATGCAGAGAAAGCAGAAGATAACAAGGAAAACCTCTGTAACACAATATGTCACACAGCCCTAACTTCTTTCCATAGGAGAATACACAGACAGCAGAGAATCCCCTTTCTGCTGGACTGACTGATGCTCTGAACTTTGCTCCTCTAATAGTCTCACAAGCAAGCTTTGAAAGTATTGCTGAAATAAGGGGACTGCACAATGGATTGGAAAAGTTAACAGTAGGTTGCTATCAAATATGGAAGATGGAATAATTGATTGTCTGCTGCTTTGTATCCCTGGGCCATTATTATTCAGGATTTCCATTAACTATTTGGATGATGGGATCCAGAATGTCCTTCTTAAATTTACAAATGATACTGCCCTGGGAGAAACTAAAAGAACTGTAGAAGCAAGTAGGAAGACTTCTGAAGTCTTTCTAAACTTGAAGAATAATCCAAATTAAAAATAGACCACAATTTAATCATGAAAGCTGCAGACGACCAGACAGCACTCATCAACTCCATAACTAAGAAATGTTTAACTAACTCAATGGTTGTCCTAATGACAGGATTTAAGGACTGGATCACAATTAGAAGTGACTGTCATACATGTGCGAGTGACAGTACCCCATGGAAGATGACCAGGCAAAAATATAGCCCACAAGGCCCAAAACAATCTCCCCACATGATTCGAGAGGGGCTGGGGCCTCACCCAGCATGTGCTCCACCATCTTGGGCACGGCGTTTCAAGAGCGTGTAGGAAGAAGAGAAATGGCTTGGACAGGAGCAGCAATGATGACCAGAGGTGTCGAAAACAGCAGGGAGAGAACAGAAACTTTACTTATTTTCTAACTGCCAGAGATTTTAAGAATAAGTTACACAACCACCTATAAGGAATTGCTTAGGTACAACTCAGGATGAGTTGATCTACAAGAACAGGCTTCTTGGGAATGCCTTGAAATCCCTTTAAGACTTAATTTTATTTTAATGTGTGAGCTTTTTCACATTTACATAAGTTTATTTTTAAAAGAAGTCAATCTTATTAAACTAATTTTATTTTAGACTTTATCGCCAGTCTTTGCCAGCTATCATGTCACAAGCATGATCATTTAACACTACTTAAATATTAAAAAAATAAGAAAAAAGAACAACCAAGAAACCCAAAACCAGAAAGATTACATCAACCACCAGGCAACAGACTGTAGAACTTAACATTCACAAAACACTCAAAGTTTCTCTTCATTTCACTACTTCCACTTGCTTTGTCAAACTCGTGCTGGATTTCATGGAGTCACCAGCACAGCTAATCTGTTCTCTCCTGCACATTTCATACTATTGTTTTCTATGAGCAGAGATATTTCTAGCAAATTATTTTTTTACCTACTTTCTGTCCCCAAAATAAACAGACAGGGTCTACATACACATATATTGGGCCAGTTAATTACCCTTTTCTGGTACTCTGTGAACTTTTCATGCATTTATCAATGTGGCATCTAAGTGCTATACATTAAAATTCATAAAAGCATTCATATGCAGCTCGCAATGGCAATATGCAGGTAGAGAGAAAAGCATAAAAAAAGACTGGACCCAGAGTGACAGAATGAAAGATTTTTCCTTGGATCCTAAAAGAGACAAGGTGAGGTTTATTTCAACAGAAAAAGTTACTAAGTTGCAGAAAACAAACCTTAAAGAAAAGGCCAACCCTACTCAGGGCAGGAGTCACCTTTCTCATTTTAGAGTCTTCCCAGTTTCATGAAGTTTGTTATTCTAGTTTTAAGTAGTTTAAGGAGTTTTGAGCAGATTTCAGGTTCAGATTTCAGCAAGAAATTTTTTTGTTTTGCTCCTGTCACTGTGATACGAGGGACAAGGCAGGACCACAGCAAAGGAACTGAGTCACCAGCTCTTCTGCAGAGGCAGATTGCTCCCACATGGAGAGCTGACCGAGGCCTATTTGCTGCAACTGCTGCACCATTCAGACCATGACAGCATGCAGCAGTTGCAGCTCTAGAAAAGAAACCCAGGAGAGATGGAAGGAGCTGCAACCCAGGTATCTCCGGTAGCAAATGTGGTGCACTATCTTCTGGGGAGGAGTGAGACGGCACACAGGCCAAACACCTGGATATTGTTCATCACTTTAGACAACCCAGGTCATGAGATGCGACAAGTGACTTTACTGACAAAGAGACTTAATTTCTAGGTATGACAACTTGGAGAGAAGATATGGAAAAGAATGGACCTCATGCAAGAGTTCTGGAGGCCCTCAATGGCACTGTTTCCCAGATATAAAAAAGTATTTGCTACTAACATTTTTCTTTAATATATGAAACGTTTGTCCACTGTATGAAACTGAGTAGAGAGAAATAGTGATATGCTGCCTCAATAGCCAAACAAACAGCTCTAGATGTATTTAAACATGTCTCCAGAGGACATAGTTCACACCAGCACGGTTTACACCAGCAAGTACTGCCTGTGCTGGAATAGCCCCAGAGTACTACTGACTAAGTTTTGGGCAAATAAAACTGTAAGGAGGTAACCTGGAGAACTAGTTACAGTTTATGGGAACATCTGGGAAAAAAAGCAAAGAAAATGCAGAAGCACTTGGGCATCTTTTGCTATTGGAGAAGTAGCACATTAACATTCAGCACTGACATTGGTTGTAGTTAAAGCACAGCACTCTGCGTTGCGTGGGAGGCTGCCACACAGGCTGATGGGTGTGGGACAATGCATGCCTTGGTGGGAAGCACAGGCCAAGATACCCGACCACGTGAAGAAAAGGGTTAGATTAATGCTGAAGAGACAGCCCCCTCCAGGGACACGCAGGGAGCAACCCACAGAGAGAAAATGTCATTCTGTAGTAGGTCAGGTCAGGTAGCAACCTACTGAGACACAGAAAGTGTTGAAGAGTGGCCCATAAAGCCCTCCTTGATCCCTCACAATAGGGGGGCTGCCTGTGTTTGTAGGCATGATGAAGCTGACCACAATGGTGGCAGGTGTATCTGTGGGCAGGACGGTCATAAAAAGACAGAAACAAAGTGGGAAGTATGTCAGCAGATGGAAGCTCAGAGGAGCCAGAAAAATGGGCAAACATCTTGGATTACTGAACCCAAAGGATATTACCAATAAGTTAATGTTAGTATTCAGCCCTGCCTCCAGATTCAACCCACAAAACCTAAGGCACAGAGAGAAAAGCATCAGATATCTGCTATTCCCAGGCTGGTCCCAATCCCAACGCCACCAGACAGTACAGTGTTTTCAACACCTAGACTCCCAAGAAACAGGCAGGGAAAAGGACAAGAGCTGTGAACAAGGTGGTACTTTTGCTTCAAGATTATCTGCTGCAGGGAAGCTAATATAGGAGGGTCAGGTAACCATGCCTTGGCCTCCATGGGCCAGACAGGGAAGTGTTAGAACTTCCTGATCCAAAGCTTTTTACACCCACCAAAAATGTGACATTTAAAACACTCTGAGGACTGAGAAAACTATCACAGAGGAAAAATAAATAAATAAAAAGGCAAAGAAGAGAGGAGAGAGGCAGCTTAAGCTGTGAAAAACTGTGTTAGGAGAGAAATTTATGGGATGCTGTTCTGTCACTTGTCTTTGAGCAGCAGCTGATCGAGCTCACTGGGCTACTGGAAGCAGCCCTGGCATGTGAGCTAGTACCACCCTGCATCACAGCACTGCTCATGGAGAAAATCTGTAGAAGTAGCGGTAGATCTGGCCTTTAGCTTTACCTCTGATGAGATTACTACAGAGCTCTCCCCAACTGGCAAAAGCACAGCAGCCAGTAAAGTAAGGGTAGAGCCTATTGCTCAAAATATATTTAAAAGTCATTCCCCCTTTTCCTTTTCCCTCTGTACTTCCCCTACTCCTCCCATCACCTGTTGTGCCAAGCATTAAAGGCAGGTCATAAGCATATTCAAAGTGCAAAACTGTTCACTATCTGCCCGTTCTGTCGTTTGGCAGACATTCTTGCTAAAATGTGTATGTGTTAGACCCAGGGGTGACAGAGAGGAAGAAAAATCTGCTAAGTAGCCAGAATCTTAAAAAACTCAGTGTCACAATGAAATGCAGCTACCGAAGTAGCTGAGGCATTTTGATGGACAGTGGCCTGGCCTCAGTTAGATGTTTTTGTCATGCCCCCCAACCTCCCCAGCTGCAGCACTGCAGTCAGGTGGGCATGCAACAACTGAATTCCAGAAAGCACAGCCCTAAGTGGCAGGACTGTCCCTGACTATGCTCCCAAGGCCAGAAGGAGCTGCTGGTCTGGCAGCAATTCTGCTACCCTGTGTGTCGATTTTTTATTATTTTTTTGTTGTTGTTGCATAAAACTAAGAAAAAATGAATTTCCAGCATAAATCCGATGCTCTTCCAGTTGTTTGCACTTTTGAGATTGGAGGTACAAAACAAACACCATTTAACTTTTCTTACCAGTTACAACTGTAAACGGATTCCTTTTATTTATTCTCATTTTATGTAACAAATCAAAGGCAAAAGGTACAAACAGAGTTTAAGTTGCAAGTAACATTTTTATCCCCCCTTTTTCACAGTCCAGCTCAGTATAATGCATTCTGGCCATGTAACTCAATACTCCCACAAATTCCCCCAAAGCCCAACTCTTTTTCTGTTTTACCAGCACCAGTATTATTTACTCACACTTTTTTTCTCTTTTTTCCCTGCACAGGATCCAATTAGCCATTTCTGAATTCAGAAGGAATAAGAGGATATTGGTTTTATGTTGGTCTTTGTATCAAGACTGTATTTTTCTTTGCTTCTGACATTCAGAAACGCTGGAATTATGGGAAACCAGACCAAAGGAAAAGTGTTTCTGAGACTTTTACAGTGGGTGCCCAAGGGAACGAGGCTCACGGCATCATAATCAGAGGCTGCACGTGGCTGTGCTCTGGTGCTCGCCTGTGCAGCCATCCCACACACCACGACCTCTGCACCCCGTAAGTTTCTAGTCTTTCACACAAATTTGATAGAGGGAGTCAAAGTCTATACATCATAATTTCTCTTAAGTTGTGTAACGATAAGCGAGCAGGTAAAAGCGAAAAAAAAGTATAAACAGTGGAGCTAAGGCGCAAATGTTAACCCCAATTTGCAATCAAAAGTCAAAGTCACAGAAAAAGAGCGTTTAATTCTAGTTTTGGAGAACTGTGTTTTGATAGTAGTACAGTAACATGACAACCTCAACAAAGAGAAATTCAGTACGAAAAAGGATCTGGAGTCTACAAGCATTTAATATCCCAAATACAAATCAAGATAAGTATTAAACTCAACAAAAGGTAACATCAAGACATTCTGCGAAAAAGCTGTGGTTTTTTAAGCAAACTGTGAGAGTGTTTTTCTGCCCTATGTTACAAGCAAGCAGTGAAGAGGATGCTGCCTTTCACCGGCTTAGTACATTACACCAGATTTGAACCATTAGCATTGAAACCAACCAATGAATTCCTCAGGAAGCAGAAGCCGTAGCTGACCCAGTAACCCTTGAGAGGCTTAGGGCAAGCTTAGAGCCTTTAAAAGCATAGCACACACAAGCACCTGGCAGATCCTCCGTCATAAATATAATTTCTTCTCTGGGAAGACAAAATTCTGCCACCCCAGTGAAAAGCCTTTAGAAGACACATCCTTCTTCTCACAGGGGGATATTTAGACCGCTGAGAGAAGCACCATCCCCTGGGACGCAGGAGGGGAGGGAAGATTCCTGGGAAAATGGCTTATGAGGTCAGGAGATTACTGCTGATCAAGCCAAGAAGAGGGATGCAACTGTTCCCAGAAGGAAGAGGGAAGAAGCAAACAACATGCAACCTCTAACCTTTTTGTTCACCATATCAAAGTGGTCAAACCAAAGGGTAATGGTAGCTGACTGGCTTTCACATCTCATAACCTCACAAACCACTAGATCCCCTGGCCTTGTCATTTCTCGCCCATCAGCATTTCATGAGCTGTTTCAAGTACTCTGAATATTTTACCTTTTTTTTCTTTTTTTTTTCTTTCTTTTTTTTTCTTTTTCTTCTTCCCCAAATTATAAAGGAAATCTTCTATTAAACCACACTGGCATAGGTCTGCTGACTTTTTTTCCTTCTTCATCTTACACATACATCACTCGGTGAATGAAGTCCAAACTATCAATATCTGACTTTAAAGAAGCAGCAATTCAGTTCATTACAATAAAACTTGTACCCAGTGCCAAGAATAGAAAAAGGCCAAAAAGCCAGGCAAATAAACTCCCATGTTAAACCAGACCTGGCATTTCTGTAGGTGGGAAATACATATGAAGGAAAGCAGTAAAATCTTCCAAGTCCTAGAAATCACTAGCCATTCCTGTGCATACAGAGGAAAGTGAAAACATTCTCAAGTAACTGGAGTCTTTGAGGTGCAGGCTAAAGGGTCTCCTCTGAACAGACAATACGACAATATCCTGACATTATTTAAAGAAAACTGTGACTTATCTACCTTTTTTTTTAAACATAAGCTGCAGAAGACGTGTGATTTTTCTGTTCACCTTTGCAGGCAACTTGCACACAGGGTAGGTGTGCTCCCAGACAGAAGACATAAATGAGGATAGCAACAAAGACATGACAATTCAGCAACAGTCTGCCACTCCTATGTACTTCACCAGTTACCATCCCCAAAATGAACACAGTAGCCCTTCACACAGCATGTCTTCCCTCTTCCCACCAGGACATCCAGCTCTCCAGCTTTAACTACATGCATCCTCTTGGCCCTCATAGACCTTTTTGCAGCTTAGAGAAGTTCCCAACAGGCTGGAAACTAATAGCATTTGTTGAGCTAAATTTCATGGCTGCAGTGTTAGAACATCCTGCCAACATTCAACAACCTTAATGAAGTCTGCTTGCTGCCTTTGCAGGGGAACAAAAATAAATGTGATTCCGTGGCAAGTTAAAATGAGCAGGATCAGGTTTGGTTTTACACTGCCCTTTCAGCAAGGTAATAGCTGACAAAACAGTCTTATTGAATTATATTGAAGCATGGCTATCTTCCACATGTATGTCCAAGGAAGACTGAACAGCACAGCAAAACATGACCACAAATTGCTCAAGTCAAAATGCAAGTATGAACTGTAAAAACAATTGAGAGAACACTGTATTTGTCTTGAAGAAAATGCAGGTTAAAGAAAATCCTTATTGAACTTAATGGAGTTCATTACCTGTGAAATGGCAAGGTAGATAAGTCGCATAAGTTTCCTGCATGAAAATGATCCCCTTATGGAGACAAAGGGAGGGAGCCCAGGTCCTTAGAGCAGAGCCAGCTGTGCCCGAAGGGATGGGGTGGCAGGGCTGTTGGCAGGTTGCTGCTCTGCAAATGTGCCCCCACAGCAGCGGCTCCCGGAGGCTGCAGGCTGCTCAGCTCCGGGGAGGCTCATGCCTCCACAAAGGGCACAAAACTCCTCTTCTCACCCTCTTGTATAACTCAGCTAAAATACAAAATTGCACAGACTGTATGTGCATTATTAAATTATTTAGAAAAAAAACGTACAGGATCTCAATCAACAAGACTGTTCAGGGTTAAGACTAAGCAGATAGGTCCACTAGAACTGTTAGCAGAGATTCTGCTCTCCACCCTTGGTTATGGCATGGGAAGGTCTGCTACTGAAAACTAGCTAAGGGAAAGCAATTCAGTACCTCCCAATTTTGTAAGCAGTCCATGAATGACAGATCCCCGGCCTCTCTGCCCCTGCCTCTTGACCAATTTTCTATTCACAATTTTCTATTTCTAACATAAAATGGAAATTATTCTACAGAATGTGATTCTTAAAAAAATTTCATTTACTTCTTCCAGTATGTAACTAAGCTATACTGTTCAAGAATTATAGACTTCTTGCCTTAAATGATGCTTAAAAATTGATTTGTATTAGGGAGTCATGGGTTTTAATCAAATTATTGCAAATGACTTTTAGAAAACTATAAGAATAGTTTTACTTAAGTTACATAAGAATAAGAATAAATAATAACAATCACTTTTCAGAAGTTATTCTGTTTCAGAGAAAGTTAATCTTCTCAGTCTTTTGTGGGAGAAAAAAAAAAAAAAAACAAAACAAAATCAAACATAATTTTAATTCTTTAAGTAGTTTCAACGATACCTATAAGGAATTTTGCCTCTGCCATATCCTGGCAGACAACTCCTATATCCATCAGAAAGTTCCAGGACAACTGGAAGTACAACTCATTAAGATACAATAATCTCTCACTAAGATACAATAATCTATAGGGTAAAAAATTTATAGTAAAGCACCCTCTAAAGTACTATCAAGACAGGAGAACATAACTAACCAGTTGACTGTTTTCAAAGTGTGATACACCAGCTGCTTTGAAATCACATCTATTGCTAATTTAAAATAAAAATGTGTTTTATAAATATGTGATAATCAAATGAGTGCTCAAAGCAGTCCCTCTTTTTCATTTCAGTAATTTACCAGCAACACTTGCATTTAATACAGGATTCTTGATTTACAATTAGCTATCCAAGTATATGACCATATAATCAATTCCAGTTTAGCACAGTTACTGTCCTCCATTCAATGTTACTATTTCCATTAGTAACCTTTGCAACTAATACGCTAAAACATATAAATCGTGAAGGCCATTACTTTAATGCAATAATGATAAATCACCTTTCATTTGACATTAGTGCTGGACAAAAAAAAGCATCACAAAGGGTAATTAAGAAATCACATATATAACTTCAAGTGCAAAGAACGTCGCATTGAAGAACCAGTCTCAAAGGGAAGTTGGTGAGACACAAATCCTGAGTAATACATCTTCCAAGGGGGAAAAGGTAAGTCTCTTCTAGGCTAAGACCATGGCAAACAGTTTTGTCTTTATTCTCCTTCTGATGTGTAACCCAGCTTAAAGAATGGGAGCATTTTATCATGAAAAAATGTTGCACAGGTCTAAAAGGCCACAATAAAGAAGCTTATATTGCTACTTGCATGCATTCATGATTGACTAAACCTTGAAGTTCACAGTAGAAACTGTGAAGTCACAGGTATTAAGATCTGTGATGTGCACTAAATATAGGTAATTTAGGTCATAACCACAAGAGATACAAACAGTCCTCTGAGATAATCCTCATGTGACACTGGTATTACTTTAAAAGGAGTATTTCTATAATAACTCTTGATTAAATATAGAAATATCACAGCAGTGACTAAATCTAGATGCTGTATGGCTTTTCTGTAAGGCTCTTCACACAAATCTGGCTGTGCAGTCACTAGACAGACAGCACTAAGGCTGCTCACAACAAAACTGGTCTCCTTGGTAAATTAGTGTCTCCTTTCCCAGCATTTGTATCTTTTAAAGATTTTTTTAGAATGTTTTTAGAGATACAAACTCACTTCAGAAAGGAAAAATAAACGGGAGGCTATCTACAGTCTTTGTCACAAAACGGAAATATCTATTATCATTTTTCTAAATGTCACTAATCACTTAACATTCCATCTATTATCTTCACTGTCTCCATTAATCCCCGGAACCCTTGAACTCATTAAGTCAGTAATGTGCTGGAGTATCTAAGTTACTTGCTGTAGTTATTCAGATAAGAATATTTGAAATGCAGAAGAAAAAGAAATGTACTGATGGCTGCATGCACTAGGAGACAGTTTTCAAGGGTGAAACAATAAGAAACATTCACATTTCTCATCTCCCCTCGCTGTCAGCAAATCGCTTTGTGAAAGCAAGCGAGTAGTGTTGCCAGTATGCATAATTTTTAAGTTTTGGATTATTCAGTCCTTATTCTTAAAAGTCCATGGTCTTAAAATTTTATGATTTAAGTTACAATCTCAGCTTCCATTAACCAAAAAAAAAAAAAAAAAAAAAAAAAAAAAAAAAAAAAAAAAGCTAGTATTCTAGTCCTTACAATTGTGAAAGAAGGTTTGAAAGTATTTCCCAAACATAGCCTAAAGGTTCAGAAACTTGGGAGCGCACTTAAGAAATTACATTGTTTTTAGTGTTTGGCTTGTGACTTCTTGAGGTCCGCAACTGGGGAAATTGCATTTACTTCTCTGTTCTTTTTTCCCTATTTATTTCCTTCCCTTCATTGCTGCTTCATCACAAACTAAGCTTCTCAGATCTCCTTCATTTTGCTTTTTTGAAGTTCTTTGTGGTTTTCTCCTTCCTCTCTCTCACAGGGCACTCGCCACATCCTCTCTCCCTTCTCCTGCTAACTCTGTCAGGATTAACTGGATAAAACTCTGCCCAGCCCCTTAAACCTTGGTGCTACCATGATGCCTGCCTGGTGTCTGTGTAAATCTCCGATCAAAGGCTCACTGGAGAAGGTGGGAGAAATGCCACCTGGCAGGTGAAGCAGTATATAAACACCAACCCCCTACAGGCCTTGGAGACAAAGAAATAAAGTGCTGCTGTTTCTTGTGACAGGCCACAGGCTTACTGTTAAATTAATACCACAGGCCTGAGGGTCTTGTCTTCCCCTGCCGGGAGACTCGCTCTTTAGCTCCTAACAGAAATTACCTGATGTCCAGGTAACTGCTACACACTTTGCTTCACTTTTTGCTTAGCTTTGTACAACAGTGTTGTGTAACACCTATTAAATATATTTTTGCAACTAATAAACAGTAATAACGAATAATTATTTGGTGCAGAGTGAATAGTCTGTGACCCTACAATAAAAGGCGACAGAGAAGAATATGGACACGGGATGAAGGCAGAGGCCCTGAACGACCCTGGAGGCCCAAGATCTAGAAACAACTTGTCTAGTGGTCTAGGACTGTCCGTCAAATGAATGCAACCTTGGGAGCTGTGCGTATAACCAGTCTTAGGAGTAGAAAGAGAACAAAGAACCAGTACCAGCATACATAAGACACACCACATACGGCACCTTCAGATGTAATGTGGAGTTTCAGCACAACAAAAGATGCGCAAGCCACAAAACATGCTAGCAAACAGGTAAGAACAATCCAAGACTGATCCTATACAGAGGAGGAAGAAACCACCAGTATCAGCGCTGTGCTCCTCCCAGTAAAGGATGATCATGACTCAATGCACCCCAACTCTAATCACAACAGCTGCCACCAACCTTAAGACCCAGAGGTGCAGTGGGAAAAAAACGGGTAGATACTAGAAAGTTTGTGTATATATCCTTTAAACTGCATATAATTTTGTACTATTGGAATTGGAATAACAATAGTTCTTTGATTAAACTAACAATAAATCCTTGGCTTTCCGTATAAAGTGCTTCTGTTTGTCCATAATGGCTTTATGAATCAAAACCTGTAATAGTCCAGCCAGCCTCTTTCCAAAACGTCAATCCCTCCAAATCAAACCTGTTGGTGTTTAGAAGTGAGAAGTAAAATCTGGCTCATTTTTCCAACAGATTACAATAGAGAAAGCTCAAAGGTTTTTGCTTCCTCAAAAAATGCATGTGGTTAGCTAAATCCAGATTGACAAATGGACAGCATTAAATCACTCTTCCACATCACTCAAATTATTTGCTTTGAAGTTGTCCAAGGAGCATCCAGCCAAATCTTTTTAGTATCATATTATAGCTTCATCATATAGCTTCATTTTATTCTTCAAGATTCAAGACTCACAAATGCATTCATTCTTTATTACTACAACTAATACATGAATCAAACCCAAAGTTTACTACGGTTATACTTACATTTTTCTGTTGTACAGAAAAAACATTTGTAGAAACGTGGGCCAATCATTGAAAAATGTATACTTTTTAAAGCAAAGTACTAAATGCAAAGATAAAGCAAATAAAACTGGAACCAATACAGTAATTCATTCACATGTCTCTTAAGCTGTACTTGTACCCCGTTTTCTTTCACGAAAAGTTAAGTTTGAAATGCTGTTTTTCCAGGCACGTATGACATTGCAGTTAAATTTCTCCTTGGTCTTCTGAAATTTCAAACCAAGCAACATCATAACAATAAGGCAAAACTTGTAACAAATTCTGCCCGTGAAGGACTATAAATCAGATTGTCAGTTGGGTTTTTTCTCCTGAGCATGCCCATACATCTGGAAGGAAAAAGAAGAGGAGGAATCTTTTGGGTGAAGTATTGTTCAGCTTTACATTGCCAGGAGCTATTTTTAGCTCTTGAAAGTACCAAACGTTCCTAAACAGAGGAACAGAGGTAGAGCCACATCCAGAACTCAATAGGCAAATATTGTCTCTGTCTTTATCCTTTCCATGTGTAATGCTGAGAGCTATAAATTCAGAGTCCCTCAAAAATGAATGTCCGCAAATTCTCTACCTAGTCCTTTCAGTGTGCCTGATTTGCAAGCCACTGCCAACTCCTATGTGAACTTAAAGAACGAGTTTGCTGGTTAGAGCAAAGGCAGGCAGTACCTTTGCAGGCTCAGAGATCCAACTATAAATCAGACATGAAAATGTGTTTCACACCATTTTTTAGTTGTGCTGAAAGGGATATCTATAAACATATGCTTGATGTGTGAACAGTTTAATACCTCCCATTCCACTAGATTTGCAATCACTGCATCTACTTTTCTATGGAAAGACAATATTCCTCCTTCATAAAAAAAAACATAAGCAAAGGAAGCAGGGCAAGGGAAACTCACTAATAGGAAAGCAAATGCTGAGGTGGCATTATTGGCAATCATAAATTGCACTTTAAAATATTAGAAATGTAAACTTATTTGTCTTTTTTCACCAGTTCAAAAGAATATTGTCATTTAAAAGCTATCAACTACAGAGATGTCCTTTTCCATTTAATAGACATGTAGACTACTGCATTTACCAATATTGCACATACCTTGCAGTCTTTATTACTGTAACACACAAACTGGATAGAAGGAAAAGTTTCGACCTCAAGCAAGAAAGCAAACGAAGAATCAAGCAGCAATAGCAATAGTACTCTCATATGGTGCACCAGTGGTCATCTTCAAGGAAAGGAAGAACGTCTGACACATTGGAAGATTATTTAAAAAGTCAATTAACTGCCAAAAATATAAAAATAAATACCGGTATAAATCTATTAATAGCCTCTAAACCTTGAAGAAACTACCAACTTCGTGAGAAACATCCACAGCTAATTTTGAACACACTATCAACAATGTTTTAAGTAGATAACATATGGCAAGAAAGAGGTGACAAAAATCAGGACCACAGGGCTTTCACGGCTTTGGGACTTCAGTGCTCTAGCATGAGAAACAACAAGGAGAAGAAAGAGGCAGCAACCATTACAAAGTCTAAGCCCAAAAGGCTACTTCACTTAATGTTTGGTCAGCATACAGTGTCCAGAGCCCACAAAGCCTTACACAAGTCTTAAATAAATCAAATCAAGTGCATTTTTTTTTTAATTTGAACAGATTATTCATCAAGCAAACGTCTGTGTCCTAAAATAAAGGCGATCATGTATTTTATAAAGATATGGAAATAGCTCTTAATACTGATCTATGAAACATTACGAAACACCAGTGAAAAATCTTTACCACATCCAGAGAATTCAGCACTGAATCTTGGGGGAGGGGGGAGGTTCATGCCTTGAGAGGGAATCCAGACAACCAAAAGGTTGTGCCATATCCAAGATATTTTCTGACTACCTTTACAGTCTGCTATTCTCTTATGCTATAAAATGCAACTTGTAATTTATTTCATGTGGATTCTGGTTCTTTTTCACACAGGACATCACATAGGTGTCATTTGATGATCTGCTAGTTGAAACATGAGTGACCACTTTGAAAAGATTTATGACTTGATACTAGAAAATAATCTAAGTTTATGTATATAGAGACACACAGTTTTAACTCTGGAGATCGTATGTGTCCATCCATTTAAAGCCTTTGACACTGTCTCCCACAGCATTCTCCTGGAGAAGCTGGCGGCTCATGGTGTAGGCAGGTGTACTCTTTGCTGGGTTAAAAACTGGCTGGATGGCCATGCCCAGAGAGTGGTGGTGAACAGAATTCAATCCAGTTGGCAGCCAGTGCCAAGCGNACTTTACCGAAATAGTGGTGAGGCATTGGAACAGGCTGCCCAGGGAGGAGATGGAGTCCCCATCCCTGGAGGTGTTCCAAAAATGTGTGGATGTGGCACTGCAGGACATGGTTTAGTAGGCATGGTGGTGTTGGGTTGACAGTTGGACTAGATGATCTCAGAAGTCTTTTCCAACCTTAATGATTCTATGATTCTATCTTTTTGAAATATGAGCCATATATTAAATACAACTACTGTTTACAGGTTGAAAACAGCCCGGACAAAAGACATTCTGAACTTAGAGAAAACATTGATAGCTGTTACAGAAAGGCAAACAGAATGGCTTAAATGCCCAAATTATAAAGAGAATATAAAAAAGCCACCAAAGAACTGTAAGAAAATCATACAAATGTGAATTTGGAAAGACTTCACACATTCAATGATCCCTTTTCTCCCTGCTGGAAAAAAGAAGAAAGTTCCTGCTCTGTCTCAAGGCAGCTTAATGAATTCGTTGTGAATTTTACCCAACTTGCTGATTGATTGGCAAGCACGTGAATGAAGGCAATTAAGAAAGACACCAGCAACTAGACTAGACATGAAGGGTAGATGATATGTGCTGTCTACACAGTTGGTTTTATTTCCACAGCTGAGAAGCTGAATATTGGTGATGAAGGAATTTTTGCAAAAGAGATCATATCCTTCCCCTCAATTCCCTCTGTCCTCTTTAAACTGAACATAAGAGGCAGCTCTCAAGCTTTACAAAAATGACATTTTCTTGCTGTGATGACTGGTGCCTCTTTTTCACACGTGGCAGGCAGCAGCTCCCAGCCCCTCCTGGCCCCTGCATCACTGCCTGTGGAGATGCTCCAGCCAGGCATGGAAAAGGAAGCAGGCTGCCAGGGTCTTAATGCACCTCATCACCATGACTAACAAGGAGAAATTGAGGAAAAAGGGGGAGGAAAGAATTAGAAACTTGAAGAGAGTAACAGGCCAGGTAAAATATATAGCGAGAAGGAGAAAATTAGGGTAAACCCACCACCAAACAGAGCTATTGTAGTTGTCCTACAAAGACAAGATTGATCTGGATGCAGTCCTCTGTTGTAATGAAGTCTAGACAAAACCTGCGTTTTAGAAAATTAGGACTAGTCAATTTATGTCTACATACAAATTAGCTACCTCCTCTATAAAGTACCTGTTTGAGAAATACCGAGATAAGTGACATGAACAGCCCTAGATCAGGTGTCATATACTGATTATTTATGAAGTGAAGCAGCAGTCTTTTAAAATGTACTTTCAAGGGTATTTTAATAATGAAATTGAACTCTAATTCAGAATGTCCTTCAGGCCACAGTTTTATGCATACTTTCTATTTTTTTCAGCCAACACTCTCACCAAAATTAAATGCTGTCTTCCCATGACCCCGAAATTATGTCTTCTTACTCCTGTGCAGCCTCCCTCCTGATCCCAAACCACAATTTGGATGGCAATGGGGTGAACAGGATCACAAAACCGATGCTGCTTGTACGTACTTTTCCCCATTAGGTTACATTTAACTCTAACGGTTCTCAGTTTTATTTCACCATGCAGTCACATAAAAGCTTTTCCAGCAAGAGGGCTGGACCACAGCATTCATCTATAGAAAATGCTGTGTAAAGTTTACAGCATTAACTGATTAGTGCAGTCCAATAAAAAACTAAAATAACTGGGAATAATTCTGCTTATGAACATGTTTAAATACAATATATTTTAAATATGTTTCTTTTTCAAATGTACACTTTATTTGGTTGTTGATTTCACGCCTTTTTTAAGTAATTGAGGGATAAAAGCGCTTTGCTTCACGGACTACCTTTTGACTTGAAAGAATTTCTTTCATTATTTAATGTGCAGAAATTCACTGCAGTCTACTAACAAACAGACTTCTTTCACAGTCAGTGCAGGCTCATTTCTTTACCTGTATCTATTATTTGCATACATACATTATACATGTAATAAGTGCCTGCTTTGATAGACATTCTAAACTGATCAGAGTAATTTAAAAAAAAATAATGTAAAAGCCTATCTGCTAACTTCTACTTTAACTAGGCTAAATATAACGACTAAGCCCAGGCTTGAATACAGAATTCATATTACAGTTTAAACATTCAACAGTAAACAAAATATGCTACTCAAAACTGGCTTTCTGCATATGCAGCCTACCACCTCACAACTTAGGGAAAGTAGGAGTGATTTAGGGGACATTTAATACGTGACAGATTTTTTTTTTCTTTTAAGTTCTAAAAGGACACTAAAATATACTTTTCTCCTATTGCTTTGAAGTTGACTGAGATAAAATAATAATTTAAACATGATCTATATGTTACTGAAATAGGCCTATTAAATTTGCTTTGTAACGAAGTCGATCCAAGGAATTCTGCCTTTAATTGGGCTGAAACCAGGTCTCAAAGCAACTAGCTGGAAGCAAGACAGTGTCAGTATGGGTCTCAGCATCATCCACTGGACATGGCTGGCTTTTTGCATGCCAGTCTGAGTTGGCTTTTAGCAATGTTGTCAAATCTTTGAGCTGCTGGTCAGGGAGTGGAAGCAATTTAAATCTTTTCCACCTCTAAAAGCAGACTCAAGGAGAATCTGGTGTTAAATTTTCTGTTGGTCATCCCGGGGGGGGGGAGACACTGAGGAAGTGTGTGTTGGGACTCAGAAGTGAACAAAAGACAAGATCAGAAACATCTGCAGAATTTTCAATGAAGATTTGTGAGATTTTACCCTCTCCGTCCACTTCCAAAATTAAACAACTTTCTGTAAACACAGAGTGGCTCAGAAGACATGCAGTGAACCACAAGTATTTGGTACACCTAACAGACGACATCAAACAAGAATTTGGCATTGGATGACACCATAGATACAACTCAGCAAAAACTATTGCACAATACAGGTGAAGCTACAGTCATATAAGCAGGTCTACTTGCTTAGAAAAACTCAACCAAAGCAAACATGTAAAGAAAACATTTATAAAGGATGAGCAAGGCACAAGTGTTAACACTTTCCATTACAAGTGTCTTTTATGCAACAGAGATGTGATAGAGGCAGTGGCTGGTTTACTATAATTATTTTAACTATGTTTTCTATTTTTTTAATCCTCTCCTTTTTTATAAAGGTCACCCAAAATCAGTACATGTTTCAGTCTGACCAGAGACAGCTGGTATTCAAAGGGCTGTGAAATAGCCAAAGAAGTGCAGAAACGGTCTGAGCTTCAAGAGCTCTGTGATACCCTGAAACACCACTGACCACCACCCAGCAGCCTCTTTAATATGACAACGATTGATGCATTGTAGCAGAGATGCTTATTGCTACGATACAGTGTTCAGTACCCATCATTTGGCATTTTACAGCTAATTAGAGAAGCCTTACTCTCTACACATGAAATTTCTTTGGGTGTTATTCAATTCACTGCTAAATTTGACAGTGTTATGCAAGAACATGTGCGTCCCCCACCTCTGCAAAAGGTTTCTCTCCTGTGCACACTTGATACTGATTTCACACAGGGCCCAGCATTCGCTAAAGCTGTTTCTGTCCTTAATATAGTTAAAGCAACACACAGCAGCTACTCCATGGTTGCTAAAAGAAATCATGCACTTAATTTGCTGGGTCTTCAACGGTTTCTATTCCCATTACTGTACTAAAGACCTCATACTTTAGTAAAGATCTCAAACCTTATATAAAATGTGAAGAACCTAAGTCATAAGGAATACTGAATGTACTGAATATGTGAATAAAAAAATAACTTAAAGCTTCTTTATTTGAGCAAAAATCTACTACAATAATGAAGTAAAAAAAAAACACAACATGTTTAAGGTGTAGAATTCTGCAATGTGACAAAATTCTACAAAACATATTTTGACTCTTTTGAAATGAATATGTGCGACCAGACTGCTTACTTAAATTTATTTTCTTTGAACGAGATATATTTGGGGTCTTAGACCTGGAGTAGCTGATTAATTTACTAGCTAAATTCAAACAGTATGTTCTGAACTGCCCAAGATATTATAAGATATTATCTTCTATTTCTGTTCACTGAAAGAAGAGCATCAACAGGTTTCAGTAATTGGATAAGACCTCCTTCCCCTTTTATCTCCACCTAAACTTTCAGCTTGTTAGAAAATGTGTTAAACAAGTTAAAGAAAGAAAAAAGGTCAGGACATTCAAAGTAGACAACTTGTTTCTGCCAACATACTCAATAGATAATATTCTATTTTATCTAAGCAGAATGGCTTCATAAGAAGACTGAAAAAAACCTGAGGCAAGAGAAACAAATTTAACTCCTTCCTATAAATCAAGAAAAATGGTGTCCAACCTAGGTTTCCCCTATTTCTCATTAATACTTAGATTTTTCTTTCTTTAGATATCTCTTAGCCCTGAATTGAAAGAAGGATCAGCACATGAATTTTTCTCCAGTTGCATTAATGCCACATAAATCCTTGTCGGTACTTTGTCACTTCATTCCTTTTACTTAAAATATTCAAACCAAAACCACTAATTTCAACAGGGAAAAAATTGTTTGTGGGTTTTTACATGGAAGTTCTTGAGTCAGTTGTGGTTTATAGAAATTTCTGAAAAGAAATTAGTTTACTGATAAAAATCAAGACTTCATTTTCAGAGCTTTTGAAAAGAATCGGCACAGTATTTTTCTACAATGTCTAGAGCTTGATGCTATGATTATATGGATAAAGAGAATTTAGGACTTGAAGTTGTTTTGTATAAATGTGTAAGAAACTTGACAATATCAGTAAGGCAATAATTTTTTGTCGCTTTTCAAAAAGCAAAGTGCCCCTTCACAATTAATAAAATTTCTATTAATACACATATGATGAATCTTGGTTTCATACAAACAGTTGAGAATAAGATGCAGTCATGGCATATTGAGTAGCCTTTCAACTCTGCAGTTCCAGGCTCCCTTAGAGGAGTTTGCTTTAGTGGGCATGGTTTATTACACACAGTGTGTTTTTTTTTCTGACAAAAGACCACTGTGGTGAACTTCAAATCAGGATTAAAACATACAGGGAGAATCCATGGGAAATCATGTACAAGGACAGACAGTCATGGTGCCTAGAATTAATGATCATAACTTCAAGAACCCAGTGATGAATAAAACACAGAAAAAGGTATCAAACAATGCCTTTGTGATGACATGAAAGATGCATGCAGGATGATATCAATATTATATGTTCCAGCTGCTGAATTATGCTTGTCTTTGTTCCTGTCTGAGTGTGCAACAGTCCTGCAGTAATAGCAGAGAGCCTGTAGATCATGAATGCAGGAAAACTGCCGCAACACACACTGAAGTTTAAAGAGAAATGCAGGTTTACTTCTGACTGTGGGAACACAACTACCCACCAGATTGCACTAGGCAAAATTCCTAGCCTGGATTTTCCAGGGGCATCTTCTGGAAGATCTTCTCAATTCATGACAGAGTGACGCAGATAAAGCAGATGTATTGCTTTATGCCCATTCATGTCTTCCTCCTTTTCCTGGGATTAAGTAACAAGACTGTAGATGTGTCCCTGTTCACATCAGACAGCTTCTGAGGGAAAGTCCTGAAGAGGGATCAAATTCACTTGCAACTGATGAACAACGAACAGCATGGGCTGCTGTATCAGAAACTAGGGTCAGTGGTAGGTTAAAGATCCTACCCTAGACAGGAGAAAACGTATTTCTCGGCTGAAAAGGGTACACTTACTTTTTCAGTCTTGTGGAATGGAGCACTCGGTCTCCATCCACGTCCCTGACCACAGCACACTGCTGCCTATGCGGCTGCACCGCACTCACTGTGGTTAACTGACCCAGCTTAGAAATAACCCTACCAAAACAAATGAACCGAGCAGCTGCGGATGGAAACTTCCTAAACTAATGCTTTGGAGCCAAAGACACTGCCATGAAACTACATAGCCAGAGAGATGCAGCACAATCAAAAGGTACAAGAGAAAGACTGTCAAGCCTGAGAAATGCAAAGTAAAATTTGAGTCTTTCAAACCTGCTCAAGAATGTCAACATTCAGCTCCCTGTATCTCCTCCTTCCCATCAGATTTTCTTCAAGCTGAATCACAGAACAAGGCTGTGTGGATCAATCCATGTTATGTCCGTTCCTTTCCAAAACAGTTTTGCCCCATTTACCCTTTCCTCACCTCCCCCCACCCTTAGGCCTGTACCTCAATCACGGGCTTTCAAGAGAAAGTCTTGGGTTGAGAACTTTCCTTGGAGATTTTACCCAGCACTGAGCCTAACGCCAAGATAAGCTCTGGAAGGACAACAGCAAGGATACAGTTATATGCTGGGTGGTTTAATCTGGTGATTTTATGCTGAGAAGAGTTTAGAAGTAAGGAATCTTTCACTTTCTGAGGAACAAGTAAGGGTTTCAACTGCATTTGAGTTCACATAGACATAGCACATCTACACCAGCACAACTCTGCAGCTTTATCCTCGAGAGAGGGAAGCACCCATCTGCTTTGTCCAAGCTGCTGGAGTTATCTGGGTCCCCAGGCCACTGCCGGCAGAGCTGGGACAGGCACTGGAAACACTCTTCTTCCTCACCTTCTTGTCAGGGAACCTAATGCCACATCCCTATGCCTGCAGCAGACAGCTTGAGCACCTGGAGAGGCAGCAAGGGAAGGGAGGTCCATGCTCAGCTCCCACCAGACCAGGCTCACTGAACACACCGGCACTACTCTAAAGGCAGAAAATAGTAAGCAATACAGTAGGGCACTTCTGTGGTGGCTCTGTGTTATGTCTCAACTGGATTAAGCTGTCTGATGTGAACTACCAGGAAACACCAGGGGAGAAGGCAAGGAAATTTATACCTTGTAGAGAATCACTTGCCTTGATGCAAATAGGGAATAAAGGGTCAAAATAATGAAATAATGAGCTGGGATAAATGTAGTAAGTTCCCTTAAAACTCCTCTGGGAAAGATGCTTTCAGCTGTAATTTGACTGCTACTAAAGTCAGAAATACATTTGCCTTTCCAGTTACTGCCATCTATTACCGCTGATTATTAAGAGCAACGTGCACAGCTGATTCACAAGATGGCAGGTACTCAGCGTTTCTTCTAATTTTTATTTCAGTCAGGAAAGTGTTTCTCTCATGACAGCCAGAGGTGATCAGAAGTTACAGTAACCCCAAGTGCTTTGTGTTCATTTATTTTACCACAAGTGAAATATTACAATCCAACAACTTTTTAAAATTCAATTTTCAAATAATTGGCAGAATGGATGGAGTCAAAAAGCAGCTGGTGCATCTCTTCTCTCACTTCAACATTCTGACATCTCCAGTCAAAATAATCAAAACAGCTGCAGTTTGAACCTTCATTTTCCCTTTCAAGATACTTTTCCCTTCACTTTTCCTTCAGTCACTGAAAATGGATGGCTTGCAGATCAATAACACAAGTATATTTGCACAATAAAAACCCAAACCACAGGCTGCACCCCTGCTTTCCATACCTGTCTAACACAGATCTGCTCAAAATGCTGAAAACAAGGCATCACTGGATTTTGGATATTAATGAACAATAAACCACCCTGAAAATAGGTAACTACCTGATAAGATTCCCCAAATAAGAATAAAGGACAGATAATGAGATAAAGGGCAGTCTTGTTGGTATGTATTTTAGTCATGTATTTACCTTAAATGTTTTATTTTGCCATCAATGTAATACCATACTTTTCCAAGAAGAAAAAATAAAAATATCTATACTCATAAGCCAAAACGGGTTAACCTGTCAGCAAAGAATGATCATTTTATAAGAGTTAGAAAGTTGGGAAAATTTTATTTCACTAAACATTCCAACATCAAGAAAAGATGCAAGAAGGCAGTCTCACTTCTAAGAAGCAAATGAGAAGTTCACATTTTAATGCCACTTGTTGGAGGTGACCAGAAGAATTAAAAAGAAAGAGTAATATAACAATTGCAGCATGCTAAAATTACCCAAATATGGGCAGGGAGGAGACTACGTAAAGTAAAGCTGGAGATAGTAAAGAAAGAGAAAATGGGAGAATCCCTTGGACTCTCTCCAGCAGTATTAGTAACATCTGAATTGTTTGCACAGTTGTATTGCTTAATATTGTATCACTTTAAAAACCTTAGGTACAATTTACATGTGCGTTGCTATCAATAAACTTGGATTTAAATAAAAAATCCTGGATGAAAATATCGTATTTGTCTACTTAGCAAGGAGAATTTTTGGGGGTTTTGGGGGGTTTTTGTTTGTTTGTGTTTTTTTTAAGAAAAATAACTGCAACAAGTAATATTTCAGAGGGTAGTATCTTAGCTAACGCATGTTACCCAAAACTTTATGTTAAGATTTCATATCAGGTCCAATAAAAGTATTTGATTGCTTGCTTCCTTGCTATTAGAGCTGAACTTGTTCAACCAAGCAAGTAACAGTAAAACCGGGTAGTTGTAAAATTGTATGACTAAAACCCATTGTATACATTTACATCACAAAAATGGAGAGAGGAGGGTAAACGGTTATCCATCCTTCCACAAAGGATAAATGTCTGTTTAATCTCTGATATTTTGTTGCAGCCCAAAACATGTTTCAGCACATATGCTTTACTTGATGATTGATTTTAAAGATATAAAATAGAGGGTTTATGCATTCAATATTCCATATCATATTGTATTTTGAAACACAAACCAGGTAACTATGAAATGTTGGAGGAAAACGCCAATACAGGGTTGGAGGTTAAACGTACAGAAAAGGTGTTCAGAGGTTTTTGTTGGCTCCACAAGTGAATATTAGGGGAAGTTCATGCTACGTCTTTTTCTCTAGGGTGTGCACTGGCTTTACACAGAATACAGATGAAAAGATGGCAGGAAAACAACCTGCATCAGTGGGGGCGTCTCTCAATCTTCAGTTTTGATTAATTTCTCTCATATTATGAATTATGCAGTATCCAGACACTGTTCATAGTTCAAGCTGAGTTCTGCACGTAAAACATTCCTAACCTGGGATTACAAGAGTATCTTCCTCCCAGGTATCACAGGTTTACTTTGGGCTCCTACTGATTTTTCTTATGTTTTATACAACCAGTGACTAGTTTATGTAACTAATGTTAAATTTTTCAGAGGGAACGCTTTTGAATTGGCATCTAACATCAGTCTAATTTTGTACCAAAGCACTCTACTGCTACCTATAGTTAGAACTCATTGGCATCTTGTGTGTAATGTTATAAAACAAGTTACAATTACAAAAAAAAAAAAAGATTATTTTTGAAGCTTTCTTCCACTTTTTTTTTTTTTCTTCTGATTAAGTATAAAACCAAAACCACAGATACCTGTTTTTTTCTTTTTTCTTCCTTTCTGTCTTTTGGGGAGAGTGGGTTAGTGAGGAGGAAGGGGACTCAGATCTTTGCCAAGGACTCAAGAACTGTGTCCGGGGGTTTGTTTTCGTTGCAGATGACAAGTACCTCCCTGCACAATAACACACTTCGGCCAGGTGTCCGCTCTAACAGAAATCAGGTTAGTTCCTGAACTGGTTGGAAAATAGCCACTTCAGCACAACAGCAGAAAGCATAATGTTTTTGTTGTCCACACTAGTCTTTCTCCAAGCCACTGCATGGCGGCACTTGGGTCAGTATTAGCTGGGGCACCTCTGCAAAGTGAGCCACCGCTGGCCGCGCTGAAGTCCTTGCTCCATCTCATTCCTGCTTCCCAAAAGCCTATGGCAGTCCGCTACCAGCTCTGATCACAGGACAACTCTGTTCTCCGATAAAACCCTTCTATTTCCTCACGAGTTAATTGTTTGGTACAACAGTTTTCCCTGCATAAAAAATAAACACCTTACAACAGGGAGTTGCCAGCTGTAGAACATAAATGGCCAGTTCAAGTCCCCAGTGCTAGTTACTGAATACGTGCAGGATATAAATGTATATCCCTACATACACATGCATGTGCTTATGGATACATATAATGCATACATATATGTATAAGCACACACAGATATAAACACAGGTCCAGACCCACAGACATTTAAAATCCTGTGTTTTACTGAACTCAAGAGCCCTAATGCTTGTATACCCTGCACCAGTAATGCCTACCTTGAAGATATTTCCTATGTTTAATTTTAGAAAAGTAAAAGACTTAAAAAAAGATAAACCCCCAAAAATCTCCAGACAGATTCTACGTTAAGCTGTAATTGAAATGGGAAATACACATCAGTCATTTAGAGTAGAAAAGATAAAATTATGTAAATTATCCCCAAAATAGGTATTACAGATGCAAAAAGCTCAGAATTTACCTTAAGGTGATTACAAAACATTTTAGCTACCTTTAACAATGGCCTGTGCCCCGAAATCCTATTTACCCCTCTATTTTTGAATCAGTATTCTCTTTTAAATAAAAAGACATATGTTAACCGCTTGAAAAAACATGGCATTCAGGTAGCTGGACCAGCTGCTGAGAAAAGTGAAGTTCTGGATTACAGCATGCTGTCTCGGATGTTGGCAAAAGTAAATCAGACCCTGTAAATAAACCTCAAGAAAGTTAATGAACCAGGTCATATATGTCTTAACTGGAAATTGCTTTGCTTAAAGTGACCAGCAGCATCTACCTATATCTCACACCAGCGAAAGTGCTCGCCTTCGTGCCAGCCCGAGCAGCCCGCAAAGGCATATCTTAATTCCTCCTTTCCCAGGGTCCATCAATCACACTCACTCCCTGCCGATCACGGAGAGCATCCTCAAAGCCGCTTCTCATCCTCAGAGCCGCTTCTCATCCTCTTGTACGATTCCCATGACCCTCCGTAGCCTCCGCGGACCCCCACACCGGCATCTGGCCTGACACCCGGACCCACGGGTCACCGCCGCCCAAGGCACAGCAAGGGCTGGCCTGAGCACACTCTCGGCAGCTCGGCTCAGCAGCCACAGGTCGGAGGTAGCACGCAGCTGTCACCAGGTACGACTGGTCAGCAACAGGAGCATCATGGTTTGGGAACCTCTGCTGTAACCTCTGCAGTGCCAGCCGTGCGGCAGAGGCTGACAGCTAACAGGTCGCGTATGCCACAGGGACCCGAGGGAGGAGGAGGAGGAGGAGAGGAAAAAGTCCAGAAGAGGATTTAAGATGCATGCGGGTGTTTGTACTTGGCTTACAGTGCTTACTTTGGTTAAAATATTTCTTTAACACTTCTTTTAATGAAGAACTGGTTTAGTTTTACAAACAAGAAGTAACATTTGTATTACTCCCCTTTATACAGGAACTTAAACACAGAGATAAAGTCAGAGCAAAGACCTCTTGGCCAAGGAAGCGGGCAGGCGCGTATGAAAGCAGCAAGCAAGAGTTGGCAGAAGAGCTATGCTTGTCCTCAGAACTTTCTCTCAGTATTGTCTCTCTGTTCCTCAGAGACAACTAATCTTTTTACTGATTATTTAAAGAACGTCAGGATCTATCTACAGTTAGGTATCTAAATTTAGGCTGTGTTAATATCCCTCCACTCTTTTTTTTTCCCCACTCACACCCAAGGAGCAAAAGAGGAAAGGATACTTATGAAACAGAGTTGATCACTCTGTAATTACAGAATGAATGGGAGATGACAGATGTTATTTGATTAGAGAGGGTACTATTTCTGGAGCATTTGATTCCAGGTTACAGGAGACGCCGCTGGAAGAAACAATTCCAGCCCGCGAACAATGCAGGCCAACAGTGAGAATGGATAAACTGTTCACGGAAATAATGGCAGGTGCTAGTGTAGAACAAGTGCATACACTTACAGTGAAGATAAAATAGATCATTAATATAAACAAGAAAAAACTATAGGTCACAGACAGCAGTATAAAAGGAGCTGCTTTACGTCCTAATGTTACCCTCCTAAGAAAAAGCAGCAGAAAGGAATGAAGAAAATGAAGAAAAAAAAGTATCTGTAACCTGATTCAAGGAGATCCAGCAATGCAGAACTCGCCTCCAGCTAAGCAACAACCAGATTTGCAGTTGTACTTTTGCATCAACAACTCATTTCTTTCCAGCTAGACCACTGTGCCAGCTCCCATGTAATCCCAGCAACCCTGACACGCAACATTAGCTATCTAAATGATAACACGCAATGGAAGTATTCTAAAACAAAAGGGCAAATGAGAAGAAATCAATGAAAAACATATTACCATACACAACAGCTAACACAAAGTACTACGCTACGTTGCTATGGCTCTGGGTGCTGTTCAGCACCACGACCTTCTCGTAACTGAGAGAAAAGAGAGTCTCCATGATGGAACAAGCTGACATAATATAAGGACACACATCAAGGTGATGGGCACTTCTGATCTGTCAAAAACTCTACTGCAGCTTAAGTAGACATACCTTAACTAGCTTTGCAGCTGCCTGCTAGCAGCATGGGGTCATTCAGAGACTGCGAAACCTGTCTGAGAGTGAATAAATACTTAAATAAGTAGTTTTGGCACACTGCACTGGATAATTACATCTGACAATCTTTTTCATGCCTTCAGCCTTGCAGGGCTATGTAGGCATTATCCCAGCCTGCTACATGTTTCAAAGCTGTGGTCCCCAACCCATGGATGGAGGCAATGCATTACACTCAAGACATTGCGTTCTTACTCACAGTCACAAGCCATCATCACTACTACAGCACACATCCAGAAAGCAAAACGTGACAGCTTACATTGTTGCCCGAGAGCCAACAAAGGGATGTCTGGTATCAAAATTTCAGTGGTTCACCATCTTAACGTAAAAATGATTTTAAATGGCATTTTAAACTAGGACAATGGATATTTGTAAGTTTTAACAAACTCCTAAAAGGACGCTAGCCATAGAGCATTAGGCGGAGTGCAAACAAAGCAGAGCTGAAAGGAACTGAGATTTCCTACTATGGACACAACTACTGACTTCTGGAAGGCCACGGTCTGACTTTGACAGCCATTTAAGAAGTTTCAGGACCAAAGGATGTTGAGAACAATCCTTAACAGAGAACGAAGAGCATACGGCTGTCCTTTAGTCCCAGGTGAGAAACCAAATCTGGATTATTAACTGGCACGTTAAGTAACCAAGGTACTAGAAACAACTAAAAAAAATTCTTTTATTTTTCCAAAATGCTGAAAATATTCTATATATTTCATTTGAAAAACTGTTTCTGCATAAGGAGCTCTAAAGCCATTGGAGGAAAAAAAAAAAAAAAAAGAAAGAGGCAAAATCTAAAAATTTGAAGAGAAGAAACTGAAGAGAAGAAAGAAGTTACTTTTACAGATGAGAAGAAGGTTTACAGACCACCTGACTAATGGCATTTCAGTCAAAAACTAGTTCATAACATATGATGTGCTTGAGGCAAAATAAATCAACAGAATATTTGAATTTATTTTACTGGTATTGGAGAGGGCCAAAAATCATTACTGAAGTCCCCTTTCTTGTGTACAAATTTTAGCTCATCTAGTACTGAATTTTAAGGTCTCACTAGTACTTGTACATCACAGTTTTCCTTTGATCTCATCCCTCTCACTCTGTGCAATATTTTAAGGGATAATTAATTGAATACTTGAAAAGAATGGACAAAAAAAATCTTTACATCTTTACTTATTATAATTTATTTTTAATCCTCAGCCTTCAAAACTAAAAAGCTTTCTTCTGTAGAAATGACAATTTTAAAAATATTAACACTAAAAGCAATTAATGTCATTGGACTTTTTTTTTTGGCTTGTGAATTTTTAAGATTCATGTTTATGTGGAAATAGGAAATCCAGTAAAACAGCAGTACAAGTCCTTAAATTTGGGCACTATTAGGGTGCCCTACTTAGCCACAATGAAGGTCTCTAACCTAGAGATAGCCACATGCTATGCGCTATGAAGAGGATTCCCAGGAAATCCTCAATGCCTTGAAGGTTTTTTGGTTTTTTTGCTTTAAAAAAGCAAAGCAAAGCAAGCCAAAAAACTAAAAAAAAAGAAACCAAAATGAAACAAAAAAACAACCTCCCTGCATTTTCATTGCTACACTGCTCTAACCAAGAACATTTTATCTCAGCTTTGAGCTTAACAGCTTCATTTGAAGATTTGTTTCCCCTGGGAATAGCTGCTGGCCTGCAGGTAGCCTCATCTGTTGCCTCTTAATTTTCCATCCCTGGACGACTCCGTACATGCGTCCATGGCTCCACCTTCCTTACAGTAAGTCACATGCCAGAGTGAGTCAGCAAAATATGCTTAACAATTTGCCAGAGAAGTAATGATCGTATAAAATAAATAAATTAAAATGGCCAGAATGTGTATTTTCATACAAGCTTTTTTATTTTTGTTTTCCCTCTTTGGAAACGTATCAGATATGCATATTATACTCTGGCTTCCTGTTACACAAACATTTAGAATCCATAAAAATCCAAATTTGAAAATCTTAAAATCCTCCTAACAATTTGCCATTGTGTGCTTTATTACTATATTTTTCTCTTCAGTTTAAGGTGTTTTCCCTAGCTGCAGGGAAGGAAAATGGATGTCATTAAACTGTTTTCATTAAGTGCGTGACACAGTTCAACAGTTTTTTATCTACCCTTAATTCACTATCATTTTCCCTCCACCACTGCATTATTCATGTATGTCATCCTCTTCTAATTCCTGTGACAAATACAATTGTAATGACTTTCTTTAGGATCAACACTTCCACTCACAATATTAAAAGCTAAAAAGTTAAAGCACCTGCGTCACTTGGCTCTGCCTTTCTCAGGGCGAAGGCAAGGCAGCCACGGAGAGCAGGCAGCAAAACCTGCTGCCTACAGGAAACAGGTCTGGGTGCACACAGAAGCCAGGCAGCACCAGCAGAAGTTACCACTTCATTAATTTTACGGTCTTTCAGGGAGGTGAAGAACTGAGTCACCAATAAAGGCAGAAAAGCACACCTTGTCGTGTTTTAGATCTACTGCGTTAGGTTTAATTTATGTCTTTTTAAACATTCATTTCAAACGTAAGCACCAAATGCATGTAATATTTTATTTAATATTAGCAATTTAAATATTACACTAGACTAAATATTACACTGTTATAGTGTCTACATAAAATTATTTCCATACACTACAGCCTGGAATGATTTTTTAACATTTGTCTTGAGAAACAAAACTGCTAATGTAGTTCCAGCTTTAATCCGTTTTCAAGCACAAATGACTTAAATAATTCATTCTGTGTTTTCTGTATGGCTGGAATTACCCATTGTTACAGCAGGTTGATTTTGGCAGTGCCTTTGCTACTTTGACTGTTCACAAGTTGTCTTACAGTCTCAGACGGTGTCAGACCTAGAGACTGTATCTTACGCCAGCTGGAGTGAGAACATTGCTTTGATGTATAGAAATCCAGTTTTAAAAAGTCAGGGTCTGCTAGCAGTTTCTCTACAAACTACAATGGCAGCTGTGCTAGAGGTCATGAATATTACATAAGGGCTGTCCATGCATTCAAGCCATCATCAGTAAGCCAAATTCCCATAGCAACACTCGCATAGATTTACTCATCACTAAAAGATGCACCAGTTCAGCAGCAAGTGCTGTACTGCTGCCCTGCTTAGTCTGCAAGATATTGCTCCTTCGGCCCTTTTAAAGATTGTGCGTTTACTGATAAAATTCAGCACTTCGCCTGAATTTCAGGGCAGCCTTTATCATCTTTCCTAGGAGCAAAGAAATCTCAAACTAGCAAAAAGCAACCCCGATAAAACTGAAACTCCTGATTACGAGCAGCAACATCACCAAGATATTAGATCGAAGGGAAGAAGCGGGCTGCTTCTGTCGAGCTTCTGCTATACTGATCCCAGGACAGCAGGACCTGACTTCAAAGAGATGTTCAGGATCCCTCGGCACGTTCCAGCATCTCATTAAAAAGCTGCTTTAGGAGCTCGTATTAAATATTGGTCAACAATTACTTTTAAAAAAAATAAAATCAAATCTTTGGCTTCCCTGTTCAGGTTTTGTGGCCTGATGAAGCTGTCTGCTTGTGCATGTAGTACTGCATTATTTATGGAGCTGGCCCTCACAATACCATCAGGTGCGTAGCTCAGTGATCTGGACTCCTGAATTTCTTCAGAACCCTTGTAAACAGGTGGCGTAAGTGGGCAGAGGCAAAGCTGGCAGTGGAAAAGGAAACAGAATGAGAGGTGGAAGGCAGACAGGGAAATAAAAACCACGGCAAAATGGAGGAGGGGAGTCAGAGAGAAACTGAGAGAGAAATTAGAGCAGGTAGATCTGAGGAGGGATCTCAGCAGTGTATTTATATATGTAAATATGTGAAACGAAAAAGAAAAACAGATCTTGGAAAACAGGGGTACACCAAGATCTGGCAGCTAGCATACAAACAAAAACCCTGGAAGGACGTGATAAACAAACGGTAACAAATGAGAAAAGCATGATTTTTACAGGTGCAATAGTACTTAAAGATACAGCACGGATGAAAGAAAAACAAGCCCATAGCCTTTCACTGCTAAAACCCTCACAGTCCTAAATGCATCTCATGGAAAATACATAAACACACAGCAAGAACCCAAAGCTCATCTAGTATTTCCTTACTAAACTGTCTCTGTCTGCCAGGAGTATGGAGATAGAAGGAGAAATCTTAACAAGTCCTAGAGCATATTACTCACGGGGTCATTTAACACACAAACTGTGAAGAAAGGCAGTGAAGTCTTTAGGCAATAAAGACCTTTGTAACAGATTCTCCCTATTTACAGATGACTTGTAGGGACCAAAGACAAATAGGATGTCTGAGGGCTGATTTCTAGAACTGTTAAGTTTTGAGTGCCACTGCAATCCACAGGCAAACTTCCACAGTAAGAACTTCAGTAAGAACTCAGAGCTTTGATCCTATACACTACAAATAAACAGGTATATTCAATAAGAAACAAAAATGCACATGTTTAAATAAGATGATTCCGAAATAAGCAAGCCAATCAAGTGTCTTTTATGGAAAACTGATTCTAAACTGAAAAACTGATTCTAAGTGATTTTTCCTGGAAAATACTCTTCCTACTGTTGTCAGAAAAACCTTTAAGAGGTCTTATGCTGTATGTTAACTCATTAAAAACAGTAATGGATGAGACGACAGTCCTTTAAAGCTGAACATTTTCCGAGTCTGTGACATGAAGTAACACCTTACCTTTGCTTTTTCCAGCTGTGCCTGGGCCTGTCGCTCTGCCTCTCTCCGCACTGCTTCCCTGTCTTCTTCCAGAGATACATCTGAATCGGATGGACGGCTGGTGTAGGAGTCCGCCGAACCCTGCACAAGAAAAGGAAAAATAATATCACAAGTTGTTTCAGTGTCCAAAACCAAACAAACAGAAAGGTAGAAGTGGTTATGCACCTTGCCATTGCTCTTACTTCTGTATCCCTGAAAAGAGAGTAACTGCCCAAAGGGGAAAATCACTTAGAAAAATTATGTCTAGGGAAATGTTTTTTTCTGGAGACTTTCCAAAAGTGCAGGTGTCTTCCCCAGTGTTTTATTTCCTGCACCATCCCTGTGCTCTTATTTGTGTGCTTTTCAGCAAGCAGAGTCAGTTGCTCTGTAGAGGTACAGCAGTGGTGCAGTGCAGGGCTGAAGGACACACAGCAGCTTCAAGGATGGCTCCATAAAAATTAAAACTCTAACCAGTGACCGCATTAGCAAGGAAACAGACTTTTTATAATAAAAATGCAAATTCAGTATCAATAATTACCATTACACAATATCACTGCTAACAGATCTAACCTCTGCTATCCATTTTTATTTTAGGGCAACCTCTTTACCTGACACACTTTCCCCATCAGAACTGCAAATGGCTCGTATCCATCTCTGCCCTTCAGCAAAACATGCAAATGACCACAAATCAACTTCCAACTAATAGAATCCGTCTGGACTCAACACATGTCCCCGTATCGCCACAATGGAAGCAGCCACAATGCCAGAACAGCTCTATAAATAATGACAGCTCTGCTTTCCCTCTACATCTCCCTGCATACAAAATAGAGTTCTGCTAATTCACTCAGAATGAAAACAACTGTCCTCTCCTCACCGTCTTTTTTTCTCTCCCTCTCTGCAACACACATAACATATGCCGATAATGAAAACGTAGGGCTTACACAGATATCAGAATTCTTCAGACGTCCTCCTTTGGCTCTTTTCAGAAGCCTGATCCAGGTGGCCTTCATTAGCCAGACAGCTCAGTTATTGTCCGCAGCTGCAGCGCCCGGCACTGATCTCATAAAACATGTGCACACTGAGCACCGCAGAATCACTGCTCCTTTCCTATCCATGCTCTGCTGTGAGAGCCTTCCTTCTCTCCCCTCTGCCTTTCAGGCTTGCAGCCTCTCTGTTTCCAAGTATTCTACTGCAATTAAATTCTCAACTTTTCTCATGCCAGTTAAAAAAAAAAAAAAAAAAAAAATCCAAAACCCAAAAATATCCACACCACCTCCAAAAAATCTCAACTTGGATGATAAAAAGGTAAAATAAGCCAGGCTTCAGGTAAATGTTGTGAGAGATGCCTCAATTGATCATAAACTGAGATTGATCACAGAAAAATACCTAGGGCTTTTCTTTGCTGTTTTGGGGGGCGGATTTGGCTGTTAAAAATAGTGCTTATAAGAGAACCTTTTAAAATGCTGTGCAAAATGTATTCAGTGACATTTGCAAGTGCAAAGTTCATTTCATCTCTTCCTAGATTGGCTGGGGGTGGGGTAACAGGCTGTTCATATCACTGGGCATGCTCCATATGTGCAGCCTTTTACGCAGATGCTCACATCACACCGGGTTGTTAGCCTATGCCAAATTGCCATTTTACATCTCAAGGGTAAACAGCTGGAAAACACAAGGTCCCTGCAAAACTGGAAGAGCTGGTACAGCATCTCGTTCCCGTCACGGATGTCTGCTACAAGCCACATTCCTCTCGGATGCTCGGTTCTGTCAGGCAGCGCTTCCCTCTGCTGCAGAGTGCTGAGCTCCTTTCAAGCTCTCTTACAAAAACGTAAATCCAAAAATATGCCTGTTGAGCAGGAATTTAACCCCCTAGTTACTGCTTATATTTTTCTGACATTAACAGAGGCAAGAAGCAAAGAATAACTGCAACATACCACTTAGCACATAAATCTTAGATCCTAATATGGCAAAACCCAAACAAAACATTGAATTTCTATATTCTGCTTTTCAAGAGTCACCCTCTATCCTTTCATGAACTGACATGGGAATAACGTACTAAGGCATAGTTTTCTAGGGCATTTACGATTCACTGACAGACATGCAACATTCTAGTTGAAAAAGATCACTGTAGCTGACGGCAGTGCCTGCCTTCAATATAAATTCACAGCTACAAGAAAAATAGAAAATACAGATTTCAGCTGAGACCAATGATCCTGCACATGTTGTAGTATGTCAGCATGTCCCAGGAAGGACTGAATTCTGCCATGGTTTGTGTCTGTGTAACAACTAAATTGCCCCATCACAAGTGATGCAGCAGCCTACATTTAACCTCTATTAAAGCGAACAGTATTTGTCACTAAACTGACAGTTGAAAATAAAGGTAAATTTTAACTTCCCAAATGTTGTTTTGTTTTTTTTTTTTTTTTTTTTTTCTCCTCTGAAGCCTGTAATAGTTACAGCATAAAGCTTAATAAGCTGTCTTTGAACTGACATAAAGAAAATTACTCTCCGAGGGATATTTTGCTTACAGGAGTCCAAATACATCTGCTATGTTACAGTGATCTTCCAAAACTAAACTGCCTACTGAACCAAAGCAAAAGAGCAGAAAATAAAAGAAAATACACTTAAATGTTTCTTGAATTTTTGGAAAAATCTCATCTGTTAGGAAAATACCCAGAGGCCCTGTAACATCCACAGAGCCTTTCAAATTTGGCTATTTGTTAAAATTTCCCTTTGCCACAACTTCTGACACAGGCCCCCAATGGAAACAGTGGCAAAAGAGGAGTGGCAACAAGCAGACAGAAGTTTAGTGTAGAGTTTAAACCCTATTACGGGTGACCCAACAGTGGCCTGTGATCAAAACCATTGATGTTATCACAGCATTAATGAAAGGTGAGACTGTGATGAACCCTTCCCTCCCCTCCCCGAGCCCCAGCCCCAAGGACACTCTGGGGTCCCCTAACACTCAACACCCTTCAGAAGGGGTACGTCCAAACCTTCCCCACCAGTGCTACAGTTCCTTGGTGCCACTCTGCTAACAGGCAAGGCACAGTGTCATAAACCAACCCTAAAGCAATACTGCCTTTAAGTAAGAAGAAAACAAACATAGAATCCTAGAATCCTAGAATCATTAAGGTTGGAAAAGACCTCTGAGATCATCTAGTCCAACTGTCAATTCAACACCACCATGTCTACTAAACCACGTCCTGAAGTGCCACATCTACATGTTTTTTGAATACCTCCAGGGATGAGGACTCCACCACCTCCCTGGGCAGCCTATTCCAGTGCTTCACCATCCAGCCATTAAACCACACAATAGACAGTGTGGGTCGTAGCTTTCTCCAGCACTTCCACACTGACCATGCAGCATGGCCACACTTTTACTATCCTTCATTCTGCTGTTCAGAAGGGATGCTGCCTAACTGGTCCTCATCCTATTAAAAAAATAAAAAAAAAAAAAGTCAGAAACATAATTCCTATCTCCCCTAAGGGGGTAAGATGCCTTTTGGGTCAGGCCGGAATTGCTAAAATTGGAATTTCATCTTCCAGGAGACCAAGATCATCTACAGTGCTGGTCATGTCTTGTGCTGGCCACAGTCCCAACACACATCCAAAAAATCATAATGATTCAATTTATTTTAATTATATTGACAAATCACATGAATCAAGCTCAACATTACATTTATTTTCCCAGTGGGACAGACATGGCCATGTAAATTTTCTGCGGAAGGCAGAAATTGGGAGCTTCTTTGCTTCTCAAATATGGAAAAAATTCAAAGCCTGACATCAAGGCAATCAAAGAAAAGGGGAAGCATCCAGTTACAATTAATTAGTTTTATAAACTACTGAGTATTTTTCTATGAGCTAAGAATGTATTCGAGCACTTTAAGATGAAAAAAAAAATCAAATGTAGATAAAAACTATGATGAAACTACAGTAGAAATACGTTGACTATTCAAGGAAAGTAGGGCCAAGTGGATGTGCATTGTCCATCCATGACAGCTAAGGAAACTACATTTCCTCCCAGGATTACACATGTTTTTGGGGTTGCTCTGGAGAACAGTATGGATCTTTTCCCAAGAGCTTCTGAAATTC
>VZTL01074502.1:3955-16293 GCA_013400535.1 Scopus umbretta
GGGGCAACTGCCCGAAGGGGCCGCTGCCCCCTGTCGTCGCGCCAGCACGGCCGTGTGAATTCAGCTTTTACAGAGCCGTCACCTGTACGGGCGCCGCTAAATTCTCCAGCTACTTAGCCTTGCTTGCTTGCGGGGGAGGTTGCTGCAACGTATTCATTTCATACGGAAAACGTTTTTTTCCGTGCAGAGCACAGTACGGCAAAACCTGCTTAACGCTAAGGAGTAGCAAATACAGATAAGCTTTACGGTGGCTGGGGAGGCAGAAGGGGGAGGGAAGGCAGTATAGATGGAGCAGAGTGAAAGGGAAGGCAGCCGAAATGGAAATGATGCGGAGAAGAATTCCTGTTGATCCACAGGCGTCGACAGCCTCCTATTCAGTGGTAGTTGGTGGCACAGCTTTTCAACAGGGAAAAGCGGGGGGTGAATAAACCAAGAGATACTCTTTAAAAATAAATCACTTGTTAACTACTCTTACTTACAGTCCTTGTCTTAAATATGCAATTTCACACTGATCAATGCAGAATGATATATACTATACGCTGTATCTCATGTAATAAAAACACTTAATCCGGATAATTGGCTTCTGGGACAAAGATCAATAGAAATGTTCCTTATTTGACTACGTTAGCAAGTCAAAATTAATTCTAATTTACATTTGCTCCAAATCAATATGCACTTAGTGACTTACACAGGCTCTTTAAAAAGTTAAGCACCTATATTGACCACAGTCATATATATGTCGGTAACAAGCACATGTGTGGGAATTAGAGAGAGGGAAAGTGTTACCGCAGAACCAATCTCTGACTTCCACAGAGGAAAGCAAGTTACATTTGTTTGTGTTTGAAAAGTGCTTTGGCATCCTAGCCTGAAACCTGTAGAAATACGCAGCTGTTAACCCCGCGATTTATGCAGGCAACCAAACACCAGCCAGTTACACTCCGAGCACTTGGGAGCAGGCTTGCCTCTTACTGAAGTTTGTACAGTGAGATCTAGACCTCAGCTAGGACGCCTCTGGCTGCTATTTTAATAATAGTAAAACAGTAATATAAAATATTAAAAATCTAAACCTGGTGAATTGGACGAGTTACAAAATTTCCTGTGAAATCTATGAGCATAAACTCTGCTGCAGAAAAGGATCCACTCCCAGCCAAGAGGGGAAAAAAGCACAGAAGCCCAGAATACTGTAAAACAGACCAACTGAAACAGGCCCCAAAAAAGGGCAGAAGGCTATTTGTCACAGCCAGAGGACAGCAACAAATGAGGAATGCGCCTAGAAGAAATCTCAAATACCGTAAAACCTGATTTGTAACACGCAAAGTGCAATGAGACCTAAATAGATCTACCACGCCAACGAGAAGAACTGCAACTTGAGTAGCATCTCCGCAAGATGGAGGGTTGCAGCATCAAGACTTTGTTCTGTCTGGTTTTAAACTTTAAGTCAGGCTGCATTACCTTTTTCTTTCCCATTATCTGCATTATCTTTTCTTTCTCTTTCCCCTCCACTCCTCTTTTTTTTTCCCCTCCCCCAGCTTTGGCTTGGATTATGTTTTTCATAATACTTGCTCCTTCCTCTATTCTTTTCCTCCTTCCAAAAAAACTATTGATGTTGCATTTTTGAGCCCCGTGTAAATGAGAGAGCTCATTTCAATTCTGCCATTCATCATTTGCAATTGGAAGAACGCTGACATTTTGCGGTGGGTGTATGTTGTTTAGATACGGCGGTCGGCACTAAAAGGCTAATCCATTTGCCAACATTTTGCATATTAAGAATGTTGTAAGTCGCTGTGATATTCCATCATCATTGTGTAGGGAACAACTCATTACACATTATTACCTAAGGTACCACTGGATTTACACTACCAATGGAAGAACGACATCTCATTAGAAAAATGCAAGGTAAATGCCCGACTCAAGTGACGGTCACTATTCAAAGTCCCATTCCGTGGCAACAGATGCAATTCTATGCACATCTCTAACAGCTCTATTACCTTTGCAAACCACTGTGGTGATTTCAAGCTAACCTATCATGAGCTATTGCTGTGTTTATTTTTGTTGTCAGAACGAACGTGGCATGAAACCTGTACCGAATGGCTTTTGCTACCACAAGAGAACAGCCCGAGTAAGGCTCTGAAAACAACATTGCAGTTACAGACATAGAATATCCTAGAAAGGTGAACTGAAAGACTTGTGCAGTGCCACGCTCAGAGCCTTGTGCCCGGACTCTGTCCCTCTATGCTGCCACAACAAGAACGAGACATCACCAGAACTACTGCCGCAGGATATGCCTGCATCTGGAAAGCCCCTCATGTTTACTGAGCATTTACAAAGCTGATTCATAAGCAGGAGCTCTGCAAGACCAGAACATTGAGACTTTTACCATACCATAGACTATGCTCAGAATAAACAGAGTGCTTTAAGATTCAGCATTTCTCCTGCCTTCTCCTAACTTCCACCCATTTACTATAGCTAAGCTGAGGCTTCCCTGCATAAAAATTGGGACAATGTTAAGTGCTTAAAACACTGTAAGAAGCATTGGAGGGAAATTATGGTTCTTGTTTGGGAAGGGGAAGAGGAGGGGGGGATGAGACTTGCAGTCTGGGTAGTTTAGATAAGGGAAATAATCTTCTCCGAAGCTACCCCTAGAGTTTTCTCAAGAATCTTTATCTCTAGCAGGGTGGGGGGTGGTGATGGTGATTCTCTAGTCCCCCTGACAGCACAAATAGCTAAGGTAAGAGCTAGTCTGTAAAATTAGCGTGTATCTCTCTCTCTCTCTCTCTCTCTCTCTCTGTGTGTGTGTACATGTAGCAATGATTATTATTCCTGAAAGTGAATGGAATTCCTCCTCTGTATCAATTATACAGGTATGAAGATGTAGCAAATATCTTCAATTGTTAGCTGCTCAGTCTATGGAGTTGGAAGAATGAAAACAAAAAACTATCAAAAAGATTCTAATATACAACATGGCAACACTCTCCCTCCTTCCCCGGTAGCCAAGATGTCTACAGTTAACACACACACACAAACAAAAAGAGGTCAAATTTCATTGCACTTTAGAATAAGAAATTTAACAGCTCTGCTTCTGTTTAGAAATAGTAATGCGAAAACTCAAACCTACTATACATTCCTAACTTCGTGGGTGTTTATGTTTAAGAAGTCATACGATTGTCATTCTCCTGTGGTGACAGCCTGAATTTTTGGTTGCTTTATTGAAACTTCCTTTAGCATATTGAAACCTTCTTTTCACTTTTCATGGTTGATAGCATAGTATGGTAATCTTCCAGGAGTAATGGACTACAGTCTCTCTGCAAGAAGAGGCTGCTGAATTATAGAGTCCTTTACGGGACAGTTGACATTCTTGATTAATTTGTTGTGTGCCTACTAACAAGCTGAAACTTTGTGGCAGTCAACAATTTATTTGGATTGACATGCCTTTTAAGACAACATAAAGAAGGCAAAGCACTATTATTTCCAGATTTTTACCTGATTTAAATCAGCAGAGTACACACAGCATAGATTTGATTTAATTCATACTTATGTTCGCTTAATTCCAGCAGTTCAATATCTGTTGCATCTTGATAAGGTTCATATTTACTTCCCTAGCCCTCTTTTCCAACTGTGCCTTTTCATGCCCTATTTTTCTTTAACGGCTGTTTTCTTTACAACAGACACAGGCCTATACGGGCTTTTTCAGCCTCCCACATTTTTGTCGTTACATAAATGCACTCTTTTAATGTAGTCCAAGGCAAGCTGTATCAGTGTCAGTAAATTTAATCTCTATCTCGGCTTTTGTATTTAATAAATGCTTTGTTTCAGAAGAAACTCAAAAGGAATTTGTTTATTCACAACATTTCAATACCACCAATATGTATTTTATGGAGACCTCTAACACACAGGTGGGCAAAGAATCCTTTGTCATTACCACTTGGGATGGAAGTGTAACTCATAGTTACAGGAAAAACCCTTTCTCTTTCACCACTAAGCAAGCTCCTTGTCATTATATCCACTGGACACTGACTGGGAAAGGCTAAACTGTAAGCCTGTTTTCCTGAGCAGGGATCCTTTTTTTATTTAAAAAAAAAAAAAATGGGAGCAAAGTGAGTACAGTTGCCATCTTTGTTACAGTACAGATACATAAGGATGTGAACTCCCCAAGTAAAAATGTTTGTTAATTACTCATCATTTAATAGCAGCCATACCAAGATAACCTCCGAACTAACTTCACTGGCACTCATCTGAGGTGAAAAAAAAAAATTTACAAGAGCCTTCACCAAACAGATAAAATCCTCTCCAGGGGAACTCATGCTCCCAGATATTAAGGCAGACAAGAGAGTGGAAATTATACCGCGTCCATTGTCCAACTGGTTACAAGTTATTCAAAAACATCTTGTGTGCCTCTTCTTGATCTATCCACATTGTACATACAGTGTCATGAGCTGTTCAATGAGCTGCCCATTACAGGTGACAAGACATTGCTAGGACAGTTGTCCTCTGCCATCACAGCAACCCAAAGAGACAGGCAAATCCGAAAAGGCAAACCAAAACAGGAAAACCCCCAGATCTCGTTACTTGTGTAACCACCATAAATACATACTGACTGATCTCACACTTTCTTGGGTAATAAGAGGCCAAGAATGACACCTATGTTGTATAGATACTTCATTGTGAATACATTTCCCCGTACTCCCAGTATTACAAAACTTATCAACACTTGACCGTAAGAATATATTCTTGCTTTGTTAGAATTGACTGATACTGCAGGGTGGCTATGTGAGCCAGAGGAAAAAGCAAGTTACTAGAAGTTATCCTGCAGTTCACTTCAGTTGGCTGAAGACTCTGGAAAAGTCATATTCTTGCTATTTCTCATTTTACCTAGATGGTAACAAAGCCAGTAAAGTAGATGCTGCTGCATGGTGAAGCAGATAGCCAGAAAAGTCTGAACACGTACATCTGAAAAGTTCTGCCCTCCAGCCAAGACATGGTAACTGATCTTGTGTTTGTTCCTACTTCACTGCAAACTCCACTGAGAAGTGATGTAAGCAGAAAGATTTTGCTACAAGCCAGGAGCTTGAACACTGCCCTTTGCTGCATCTCAGGCAAAGAATAGGGACCTTTTCAATTGCACTCACTCAGTCCTTTGCCATTACTAAATACTGATGCAGTTTCTATGTGCAGAGTCCTTTAAAAGCCTCACAATGGAAAGTACTCTAAGTGGAAAGTAATTTTACCTTTAAGAAAACATGATCTTTCTCAACAGTCCATTCTAAACCATATTATATTTAATGACTGTCTCACAATGGGCCACTTCTCCCAGCTGGTAAGGCCTCTCTTTTGACTCACGGTGCTGTGTCATGGAGTATTTTTTTTAACATCATGTTTTTGCAACATCTACTTTGCAGCCATTTGTACAAACAAGGGCATATTTGCCTTTTCAGTGACTCCATTAGCATTAATGGTAGTCACACACACAGAGCGGGAGAGAATATATTTTCCCAGGGATCTATGTTCTCTTCAGGAAAAGGTTGCCAGTCATGGAGTTCATAATTCATACTCACGTTTCCAGGAAGGGATGAAATGAAGATTTAATAACAGAAACATCAAGCTTGACTCTCATTGTATACCTGACTTCAAAATTTATCCTAGAAAAGCCTTTGCTTATTATTTCTGTCTCTTAGAAGAACCGGAAAAAAAAAAAAAAAAGAAAAAAAAAAGAGGCGGGGTATCAAGCCAACCAGTATGGTAAACTGTCATGGTATTTCTATTTCTTAAATTTCCTACTCAAAAAAGGGGATCTTTTTTTTAAAAGCAGTGCAACCTAGCTGTTGGAGCAGAGGGACCATGATTCCTGGGCTCCATTCCCACCACAGTCACCGATTCATTTCATGACTAATTGAGTGGACTGTTGCATGAACATTGTATTCAGTTCTCAATTTAAGGGTGAACAAGAACATCAAGTTCCTTTCCGCAGTTACTGCATTCAGTCAGCTGCCCTACTTCTCTAGGAGGTGTAGGGGAAACACGGTAGGTTTATTTTTGGCTGGTCAAAAAGGTAATTCTAAGTAATTTCAAGTTTGTAAATCATACAGAGACCAGAAAAAGTTTTCTCATATTTAAAATAATTTCAAACAGAAAATGTTTTGTGTGATCCTTCTATGTAGCTGAGCCTGGATGCAAACGGTCGGTATCCAAGCTCCATTGCTGACCCGAGTGACAGGACGTCAGCTGTCTCATGATTTTGTCTTTCAATTTTGTAACCAGGGGGTGGGGGCAGGCGATGACACCTTATATAGAGAAGGATAGGGAAAGCTCTAGAGACAAGCCCACCCAGAAATACAAGCTGATTATATTCACTTCTCAGTTACATTCAAACCACTTCAATTCTGCTAGAGTAGGCACCTGAACCAGATGTCCCACCTGAGAAAGGGGTATCCTGATGACTAAGTGTTGGGGAAGGAGCGGGGGAAGAATATACACCTCTTTTGAGAAAGAGAGAGAAAAAAAACACCACCTTGAAACAGCTCCATATGGTCTGGTGAGAAAGGGGCAGAGAAGAGAAAAAGAAAAGCAAACCACTTCTTTCCTACTTCTAGGCTGGTAGAGGGTGTTTGTGTGTATGAACGGAGTAGTAGCTTTCTAACTTCCCTGTGTCAAGAAGTTTGTTCGTGTCAGGTGGATTTTCTGTGGGTATTTTATGCTCCTCCCTAAAAAGTAGCTATTGCCATGAACATTCCTTCCTATGGCAGCACCCAGGCAGTCACAAACTCTGCAGTGGTTTAAGTCACAAAAGCCACATTTTAGTGGTGCCTCATCCCCTTCGCCACCTGTCCATTCCCATTTACACAGCCTCAGGATAAAAAACAGATGCCACTTCAAGCACCCAGCACTCCATGCATCACAGTCCCTGTCACAGCACTCCTGTGAAACTTCACTGACCAATGGTTTCTAAAGCTCCCAAGTTCTCCGATATCTTCACAATATCATTAAACACATTCTACATGCTTCCAGTCTAAACTGTGCTGCATTATACAGCAATATATTATACTACAGCTATATACTATCCAGCTGAATGCAAGTCTGCAGTCAAAATAGCTTTGTTTGCTGCAGTGCTGTATTATCGCACATGACTATACCAGGCTACATTGATTTTTAAGCAATGGCATTGATTACAACTCTTATTTTAAAAACGCTGGCAGGATACAGCCCTTAGATAAGTGCTTTAAGACCAAACTTGAATTGCATTTCCCAGCAGCTCTGCTTTCTCTACAGAGACTATATAATAGAATTACAAGTAATGCTACTGACTTCAACACGTGGCAAGGATTTACACCAGTATGGTTTCAGTAATACGAGCTTTTAGCACGTCACACTTACACAACTATAATATGCTTTAGATTTTTTTTTTTCCATGCAAAACCTTTTTTTTTTCCCCCCACTAGCTGAGAATAGTGCTTGTTTTCCTGAGAGATAAATTTATTAAATTAAATTTGACCTTTTAGAGCATAGTTAGGTAGAGATTTCTGCTCCCTGGAAACACAAGCAGATTCTTCACATACTGCTCTGAGTCATGCAAGAGTCTACAAGCAAGTAAGCAAACCACTCTTAGAACACTTTACATTAAATAAATTATACACGGGGGGGAGCAGGAAATCAACCTCAAATCCAAAACATATCCTTGCACCTACACTTTAAATTACATACATGAGGGTATAAAATCATTACAGAGTTTTCATGCTCCCAAGCAGTCCTCCAGATTTGTCACCACCATATCATTACTTGACCAGTTTCCCTGGGGTGCTGCTTACTCCATTCCAACATTAACTTTTAAATACCTCCCCAAGATTTCTAAGCAGATTGTGCTTTTGTTCTCATATCCTCAATGGCTCCCAAGCTGGTAAAAATCTCCTAGTTATCTTACTGCTTTGCCAGCTTAATTCCAATTTGCAAACCAGGTTTCTTGCAATAACACACCAGGACCATACTTTTCCACTACTGGCTTCTTCCTGCTGTGAAGGCCATTGAGTGCATCAATGGACTTCACCTGCGCCCATCTAGCTGCAAATCCACAAAACCTGTTACCCAAGTAGCTAAACACCCTTTTCTTCACACAGTAGGTGGAGAAAACCAAAGAATAGTCAGGTTTTACCCTTCTTACCATAAACTTCGTTTCTCTTTCAGGACTTACAAACACCAGAAATATAAGAACCTGAAGTACACAGTGACCTTTATGTCATGTGTTACAATAAAGCAAGATTCTGTTTCTGAGCCTCGTTTGGAGCATTACCTCTAAATTGTTATTAGTCACTTATGCTTTTGATGGATTTACCATTATGGATAAATTATATTTTACTTTCCCGAGTGGTTTGTTCAGAGAGCTTTGACTCCACCACCTGACTTGGACTTATTAAGTAAGACAGGTTTCTTTTTCAAGGGGCAGATTTACAGTCAGGGTCCAAAGAAATCCAGTAGAAACACTAACTGAAGATGAATCCGTTATTCAATCACTCCACATAGTTTCTATAATTTACCAAGTAAAATGCATTTAGGAGAGACAGGTGGCATAGCAGCATTTGCCACCCTTATGCTCTATTGTTTACTCCAAGCCTCTCTTTCCAACCTGCACTCATGGATTTCCCCTTAATTAAGGGCAAACCAGTCCTAAGAAATGAATAAAAGCCCTAGCTGCTCCACCACCTATGTCAAATGAATTAACAGGGCTTACAGAGAGGGGCACAGGAGGACCAACAGCAAGCGTCATAGTCCTCCTGAACCCTGAAAGCGTTCTGCATTTGATTTAGGAACAGACAGCAGAGTGACTTGCCCTCCCCTCAGCATGGGGCAAACCCCAAAATTCCATATAATAAGAGGAGAAAATCAGCTTGGCCCAGGTTCACCACAGTGAAATTGTCATTTCTCCACAGGTCCCTCATTTCACTGCCATGGTTGTTTAGCGCCTTTCTCCACCCAGGGGAATGCAATTGCTTTCAGAGCTATTACACCGTGAAGAGCTGCTGGACAGTTTTACTTCAGCCACTTGATCTTCTCCCACTGCTCTGTTGCCACCTACTTGGATTTCTTTTGAAAGCTCAGAGGTTCCTTTTACTGCAAACTAGCTACCGACCACCTTTGCATTATACACACAAAAGTAAATGTCTTAATAAATACATTACAGACAACTTTTAGTGAACTTCTACCTCCCTCTAATTCCACATCGACGAGAAATGCTGTTATAGTAAGGAACAATTATAACAAAACATATCTCTGCAAAACCATGCTTCTTGGTACACTTTATCAATTCACAGTTATATCCTCTGATCCGTTTAAGAAAACAAGCCTCTGAACTTTGTTTTCTTAAAACCTGACAAGCATATGTAATTATTAGGTGCAGTACTTGATTTAACAGACATTTTTCCCACAAGTGTTTTTCTTTTCACTCCAGCATGCCCAAGACACCCAGTTCAACAAATTTTTGGCAATGCCTGATATATGTTAGTAACAAAGAATTTTTCTCTTCCCTGTTCACAGTGAAAGCGGATATGCATGCATGGATTTTGTGTAATAACCTGGGATGAGTAACTTTGCATTATAATCTGGGCTCAGTATTGTTTTCAGCAGCAGCATTTCTGGCCCCAGAAGCTGAAGCCCTCCATCAGTGACATCGGTCCTTTTCTTGTTGCCCACCCACCCACATCATTGCCTGACTACAAAACCACATGAGCAGAAATAAAATCTATCAGGTCCTTCAAAGTCAGAGATCATCATCCAATCATGCACTCACATTATATTTATCTAGATCATTACTAGTAAAAGCACAAGATCAGAAGTTTCCATTATGTGGATACATACCTTGGCTGTGTAAGCCAACCACAGGGCCAACTGCCACTAGACAGAGAACAACCCTAGAAATTTGCCTAACGGTGTTAAGGGATGGAAAGTGCAAGCTGCTCCGCTCCCTACCAAGGTTAAGCTGTGTGTGTGGTTCCCGCATGACACCTGCTAACCAGGTATACTGGCACAAATCCACAGCTTCTCTCACTTTCAGTGGCAGTAGTCTGTCTGTTCAATCCCACCAGTGGTTGCCACCGTATTTTATTGTGCTTTGGCCAATACAGCCTGAGAGGATGCATTTTAAAACCACAGTGAATGATTTCTTCTATTTAGACTTCTAAATGCCAGAGTGGAAGTTCTCACTATCTGCAGTTAGGGGTGAATCATGTGATTTTCTGGGCACAGGATGAAAACACCCTTCTATTGATGAAGGTGGCAACACAGCAGCTCAAATGATTTTCCATTAGCACACAATCAAACTTTATATTGCTTATAGAGGGGAAACAGATTCAGGATACTGTGAGACTAAAAGGGACTCTTGAACACTGGTGAGGAAAAAAACCCAAGAGGCAAGCAAATTTCTCATCTGTTGGTTTCTGTAACCTTGAGCTCATCTTATTGCAATGTAGTGGAATAAATCTGTTCTGTGCATTTATGGATCTCATTTCAAGGCTGAACAAGAAAAAAAAAAACACATTTAAATAACCATAGTTGTACTAAGCTGAGTCACTATACAGTTTTACTAAACTAATTAAATATGGAATAATGCAATGAACAAAATTGAGTGAACAGTTACAATTAAATCAATAGGTTCAAAGGATCAGATCACTAAATAAATACAACAACAGATAACCAAATCAGCTCACAACAAGAATAAGCTTTCTAGCTCTCAGGAAAAAGAATGAATTGCTTTGGATTAATGCTATACAGAGAGGATTTAAAGGAAGAGCCAGCTCCCTTTCAACACAAGGCTACAGCCAGCACTAGCTAGTATGGAGTTCATAAACCATGCTAGTGAGGAGCACAGGCAACTGCTCAGTCTACTGTTTCAGATTTCAAGAAACAATAAAATATAGGTGAAGAAACAAAGCCAAGCAGCTAGCAGCAGGTCTCACCTCAAACTCAAGCCAAGAGAAGTTTCCTAACACTGGGGTGCTATCCCCTGGTTCTTGACCAGTGAGGCTGTGCTTACGGGGCTTCACAGCAATGTCACTTCTGATTTATCTGTCATTGTTATTATATACGACTGCAGAGTGTTAATTATTCCTTTACAGCAACTTTCCAGCTTTACTGCTTTGTCCTCAAAATCTACTAATGCACTGAAGTGTTTACACCTCCTCTCAGGAAATGTTTCAAGGTGGTCTGTCCACACACCCACTAACACAACATGTGGTTCTGTACACAACAGAACTTTGCAAGACTGTTTTATGAACTTACAGTGTAGCCTTCTCCTAGCAGGATTATTCATTTTGGCCACTTTACCTGCATGTCTATTGTCATGCAACGTGGTCTTTAGTTGGTTTGTTTCTATTTCAAATTTTTGAAGAAGAGGTGGGAAAGTGACTGAAACACACACATACACTGCAAACACCCAAGCCTTTCCCACTTTTTACAAAACTAGGCAGAAAAGTAAAATATAGAGGTCTCCCTTTAGAAACAAGAGATAAAAATTTCTTGGTCTCTAGCTCACAAAGAAGACAGAAAATCTTGGCCACTTTGAAATGCATGAAATTTCTCCAGCTGACTTCTTAGCAGTAGCTCAGATTTTCACCTCTCTATTTCTTTTTCATTTTCCAACTAGTGGCAAGTTTATCAGGAATGCTCTTGCAGAAAGTGTGGCTGCCTCTACTACTTTGATAATGATATGTAAGTTAGAACAGAATCCAGCCTTCTATATCTCATTGCTCTAAAAAGACAACAGAAACATAAAAATCAATCCCTTGTTTATGATTTAATGATCACCCTCATAGACAAGGGCAACAAACTGGTTGACTGCGCAAGTACTGAGTCTGTGGGCTCATCCCAGAGCCAATTTTAAGCCCAGGCTGTGGACTGTTTTCCCTCCCACCACCACCCTGGTTGGATTAACTCAGACTTCCTCCACAGCCACAGCAAAACCTCTGACACTAAGGAGGGATCCAGAGAAGCCAACGCAGCTCTCAGGGCCAGCCTATTGCAGCAGGTTAGCTGCATCATGAAAACTGTAGTGGATGTTCAATTTCCACCCATAAAGAGCCATTCATGGCCACAGGTCCAAATCCCAGTTGCATAATCATTCTTTATGCATTTTGACTAATAGACAAATAGGTATTAATGAAACTATTATCAGGCTACTGGTTTCACTCCTCATTAAGACAAAGAGGCAGTTTTAGTCCTTTCATGACATTATCTGCTGACAAACAGTGCAAAACAATTCACGAAAGAACAAAGCTTCCTTTTGTACGTTTGCAAGAAATTTTCCTTACAAAAAATAAGTATTTTCTGGAATAAAAACACAGCAGCATCCAAAATAAGTA
>VZTL01074504.1:0-19289 GCA_013400535.1 Scopus umbretta
ACCTTTGCTCTGATGGACTACTGTTGTTCTCATTCTCTTTGTTTCAGTATGTTTTTCCATGGGAGACAGCTCAGGAGTTTCTAAAAATGAGTACAAGGAGGAAAAAAAAAATCTGCAGGGAAATGAACAGGTATTGCTCACTTCAGAAAGATATGGGGCTGGATGGGATCTACCCGAGAGTACTGAGGGAGCTGGCCGAGGAACTTGCCAAGCCACTGTCCGTCATTTATCAGCAGTCCTGGTTAACAGGGGAGGTGCCAGATGACTGGAGGCTTGCCAATGTTACACCTATCAACAAGAAGGATGGGAAGGAGGATCTCGGAAGCTCTACTGTGAGTCACTTGAAATTTGCCCTTTCATTTAGACGTCATCCTATTTTTTAGAGCTATGAAACAGGTAGTGACTTGGCAGTGTTACAGGGCAGCTGTCTGTATTCTGTTGCTTGATGTTCAGTGTTTGAAGTCAATGCTTTAAGTTCTGAGCTTGGTCCAGTAAAGCGTACGCTGCTTCCTCAGGCCTTGAGCCGGTGTCTCTGAGGAAAACAGATCATTTCTGCTGACTCGCAAAGGACTCGAAATGAGGTCTTTTGCACTTTTAGGGTCCACCTGCACAAGGGGGGCTAGTTTTGGAGTGGTATGACTTGATCTGTAACCACATCATAATGGGTGGCTATGTGTAAGGGCTATACCTGAGTGACAAGCTGGTATTTAAAAAACAGAAGAGCTGCTGAACTGAGCCAGACTAAGGCATGTGCAGTTCAGTGGTCTGTCTCAGGTGGTGGCCAGAAGTGAAGGATGATCATCTTATTTTTTGGAGCTTTGTGATGGGGGATGTGCCTCTTGGATTAGATCATCAAGGCTAGGGCCAGATGTTTCCCATTCTTCTGCTGGGAAGAGATAACTTTTCCAGGATGAAAAAGAGTATAGAGAAAAGGATACTGGTATCTCAAGAAAAGTACTCAAGTAAGAAGCTTTTGCAGATTTTTGCTCAGACTTCTTCTGTGTTCTAATCTGCCCTAGTCAGACTGGGGTACCTGGGCATCCTATGACAGCAGTTGCTTATGGAGTAATACAGGAAATGGCACAAGGACTTTTGTTCTCCATCCTTGCTTCTAGATGGGGAGGAAGGCCTCTCAGCTATGCAGGAATGTACCTGGGTCTTTGTACAGGGGAAGTATAACTAAAAACCAACTTGCAGTAGAGAAGTTTTATGTATTTATATAATTCCTCTTCCATCACCTGATTCACAGATTTTCTGGTAGCCATTTTCAGGCTCTTAGCAAGTAGTTATTGGTCCATCACACACTGTTGGTGACTGGGTGTGCCAGGGGCATATATATGCATGTATGGCAAGGGAGGAAAAGGGGCTGTGCTCTTTGTACTCTGAAGACTGGCACGGTAGAGGTTGGGAATGAGAGCAGCCTGGAGCTTGTGTGACCAGAGCCATTTGTTCTGTGAACTTGGAAAGCTGGGGGATATTTGGTCTACAGAACATATGTTAATAGTTTGAATTGACCACAGAAGATTGCATCTTGGTTTTGAGGTTAGGAATATGTTTATCATGGGCCCTGATGCAAGGAAGGTGGTTTTGGTCCAGGCAGTTGCTGGTGTTATCTCCTATTTTCTTTCATCTCCAGAACCCAGCATCAGGGCCCCTCCAGTCTTTAGGTGCCAACAGGGCCAGAGTTTGCAAGTTCAGTGTTTGTGTCTCTGCTTCTAAGTAAAATTTAGCTGATGCTCAGTAGAGTATGGAATAGTTTTGCTTCTGTTCACAGAGATACTTTGCACTATTTCTCTGTTACAATTCCCCTGGGTACACCTTGCCCTTCTGAAAGCATTTCTGTGGCTGTTGATGAGATGCAGAAGCTCTGAAATCTGTGCATGGAGTCGGAGTCCCTTCAGAGTGAGCCAGCGACTATCTTCAGTTGTCTGAGGGAACAAAGTGTTTTCCATTGCAGAAGCAGCTTTCCCATCAGAGATGAAAATAACCTACAGCGTAAGGATCCTTTCATAAGAAAAGTGAATCATCAGTTGTGTATGGTGTTCCTCTCCCAGTTAATGAAGAAGGACAATGTTTGGTGTACAGTGTTGTTGCCAGGCAAACAGCAGCAACAAAAATCCATTAGGAGTTATTTCAGGAAATGCCTGGTGGCGAATGCCTCTTGGTTATTACTTGCAAGTGAAGATTGCTGTTTCCTGCTTTCCAGAAGGATTTTGAACATAGCTTTTGTTTCAAATGTGTTTTGTGATCTTCAGATTATATCCAAGAGACACATATTGTGCCTTTTCCATGTGTGTAATTGATTTATTACTTAATTGTAGTAACTAATTAGAATCTTGAGTCCAGAGATAACAGTCAAGCCATCCAATATTTTTTATCAGCAAAAGGTTGCTGCATATTCGTGTTAGCTTTTTGACCTTACCGATTTGTTTTATGGGGTTTGTTTATATTGCTTGTACTGTTGATGTTTGCAGCACGAGCTTTTCGAGTCATACTGAATTGCTGGCATTTCCTGCGTGGTACTGGGATTCGACGCTCTAGAAAACTCTTTGGCTGACTGACTCTGGAGGGGCCTGAATAATCTCTGGCTCAGTAACGTGTGCACTGGCTGCACGGTTTCTGTGCTTGCAATTTATGTAGTGCTGGATAAAAACTCTCAGGAGCAGAATTTGCCTTGTTATGAGGCATTATTTGTATGGTCTGAGATTTTTCTGACCTCCTTGTTGGAATCAAAATCCCCCCAAATATTTTTTTTTTTTATGAGGAACCTTAGCTTCTAAATGGCTCAGAAAGCCACCAGGAAAGCCTTCCTTTGGTATTATTGTGCTTCAGATCCCTGTGTGGGATTGATCTTGTGTAGGATTTTTGTTAATGACTGTGACACAGAAAAAAGGAAAGTGCTGATAATTGCTGCTGACGACACAAAGCATTGCCAGTACAGGGGAGGATCTGAGTATCTCACAATAAGATCCACGTGATCTAGAGGATGGGGCTAACAACAAGGGCTGAAATAAAGTAGTACAGAGATCATGCAAATGAGGACTTAATAACAGAAACTTCTGCTATGATCTGAGAGTCTGTTAAGTGTATGAAGGGGGTGTCACAGCACACAGCAAATGTGTGCTTAATGTTTGCATATGGTACCTGTGAGAAAATGAATTGACACTGAAGAAGTTCCATAAAGAGAGGCAGGGGATATGAAGATACCTATTCTGTAAGGCAAAACTAGATGATAATTGTGTGTTTAGTCCACAAAATGATGGTGGAAGGGGGTAATTCAGTCTTTCTGTGCCCAAGTCAGAAGAGGATTAAGCACCAGAAAAAAGAAATACATCAGCTTAAGGAGATTGCTGGTGCAAGAGCAAACTGATATAAATTGACACAAATTAAATGATAGGTCATAACTGACACTGCAATCAGGTTCTGGGAAAGTCTTATAATATAAAATGGGTAAGCATAAGAAACAAACTACTTTTAAGACGGAGCTTTGTAAGTTTATAAAATGTCTAATAGCATTATAGTCTTTGAGAGCAAAAACTGCTGGAGTTTCCAGACATGATCTTACTTTGATTTGCCTGTAAAAAGTAGACAGACACAGTTGTCTCAGCAGTCACAGTACTGTCTTTTATTCTTCTGAGTTTTAAAGGGAAAGATTACCAGGAGATGATATGTTAGGGCAATCCAAAGATTTTTTTTTACAAGTATGCTGTTCAAAATACGTGGCTTTGAAGGGGAAAAGAAAGAAAAGGAAAAGAAAAAGAAAAATCCTAGAGAAGTGTTTATTCAGTTGTATGTGCAATGTAAATTTATCTATGTATCTGTGTTCTCACCGTATCTAATCTACTTTTCCTCTTTCTAACACTGACAAATTCACTAGCAGCGTGAAATATATAGTTAAGCTCATCTGCCCTTTGGCTGATTAAAAAAAAAAAAGACGTGTACTTGAAAGAGTGTATTTACTGGTGGGTAAAAAAATGCCTGACTTTCTTTTTTCAGCCTCTCATCTGCTTAATGGCAAAATACAGATGATGTGCTATTGTCTGTCAGTCTTGATGAGTCGATACTATGGAGTGGTGTGTTTTTCTTTGCGTTGTACTACAATTTTGACAAAGGATCTTTGAAAGCTAAATTGGCTGAGGGGGCGTACTGGTGAAATCGATACCTTCTGTAGAAAAAGGTGGCAAGCTGCAGGGAATAGTTTAACAGGGGAGACATTAAAAAAAGGAAGGCTGCCCATGAAGTGGGCACACAGTGAACTTGCCTATGAGTGATCCATGTTAATCAAAGAACTGATTGTGCCTATGAAGATATTTTTATAATTGCAGTGAGAGGATTTTGAGATTTCCAGGAAGTTATGATACAACATAATACTTTTGAAATGGAAGAAATTTGGCTAAGCCTGGTATTTTGTTGTGTACTTGGACAAGAGAGCACAGACAGCATGTGAGTATTTTGCTCTAACGGGGTGACTACAGGCTGATGTCTCCTGCCTGTCATGGCTGTTTTTCTGAAGGCACAGATGTTACAAGCTACCTGCATGTTGCTATACCCTTCACCAAGATTTATTTGCTTCCAGGTTAGAATGGAAAATAACATCAAATGTGCATGGTTTAGTATTAAAAAAAAAAAAAAAAATTAAAAATGGTGGGATGGAAACTGAAGAAGGTGTCAGCCACTTAGGAGAATGAAGTAGTATCTGCAGTTTTCATGCAGACAGTGTCATCTAATCAGAGGTAAAAACCAGCCTAGACTTCAGTGTACAAGGGTAAAGTGTGGCTGGAGACTAAGCATATCTGAAGAGACAGCGGTAGAGGAAATCTTTGGAAATACCAGAAATCATCTTTGGTGTGGGCTGTGACTTGCTCTCTCAGCTCCTTTCTCCAGCTTCATTAATTCATGCCTGCTTTCTCCCAAAAACTTATTACTATTAATAAACTTGAATAAACACAGGGTGGAGAAGATTTCAGGCCATCTGGAGAAAAAGTCTTTTCTCATTTACATGTATCATATCCATAGGTCTGTTAGTTCTTTGTGCCTCCAAAGACTCCTGTAAGACAACTGTAGGCTATATATGCAGCATTTCCACAGTAAAAACTGCATCAAATAAAATCTTCCAGGATTTTCACATAGACGAAATGCAGAAATGCTCTTTGCCTCTGAAGCCTTCCCCTTTTGATTGCAGGTCTAAACAAACCTGAGATCTCACCCACGCACACACCTCATTGGTCCCAGACAATTCCCAGCTCACTTGTACCAGGAATCTTGCTAGTAATGCAGGTTCAGTGTCCACAGTGCTTTCTGTCCTGCTCATTGCTTTGCTGTTCTACCTATACCTTTACTCGGCATGGCTGTATGCCAAATGGAAGGGCATTACTCTATATATGACACTGTCTGATGTTTGGAAAGCACTGACCACCAAAAACAAATCTATGGAGCTTGGAATTGGAAAATGCTTATTTTTGTGAGGGGGTTAACGACACCTTTTGTGTTGGATGCTGTGCGTCTGGGAGCTGAGCTGCCCAAACACAGGTGCTGGGTGGAATGCTCCAAAACTCTTCTTGCAACATCCAGCTGGAGGGTGGCACAAAGGTGAGACCTTGTGTGCACCTGAACCCCCAGTGACAGGGAGTGCCATCTCCCACCAGAGTGGGGGAAATACTCCAAAGCAGATAATAATGCAGTTAAAAGGTCCTCAGCAGGCTCTTTCCCCATCGACCTAATAGTTCTCTTGATGTTCCAACTTAGACATCAGTGCGTGTTATGAATTTGCCTGGGCTTTGCTGCAAAATGGAGAGATACCTAGGACCCCAGAAGGGACCAGTCTGGCAGGGAATCTCTTGGCCTACCTGGTGCAAGCTGTCATCACTGAGTTAAAGACAAAGCCTGGCTGCTTGAGCTTTATGTATTGGCTATAGCAGTGTTTTCTGGCATGGTTTTTGATCTCGCTGGGTCCAACTCTTTTGATCCCTGCCCCATGGAGGATGCTGCCACCTCTCCTTCACCATGCCATCACCTCAAGCAGAGCCAGATTTGACTCTGAAACTATGAACTGCTCTGGATCTGCCTAACTCTGGGCAGTCACTCTGGTGTCTCTGCATGCAGTGTCTCAGGAGGGCTTATTTGGTTGGGGTTTGTGCTGCAGGCACCTGTGATGGATTCAAGCCAAGGAAGGGTATCTTGTAGGAACTGGGAGACCTCAGGGCCCCCCACTCCGCTCCGGCTAGCCTGGCACGTTCCCCAGGCTGATAGAGACACACCAGTGTTTTAAGGGCACCATCTACTGGCTTATGGGAGCAAAGTGAGGCAGTGATTTGTTAAAGAGTCCCTCTGTTTACTACAATGAGTGCTGGAGCCATCTTAATGAACTGGTAAAGACTGGAGAGCAAATAGGGAAAGATGGATATGGGTCTTAGATAAAACCAAACTTGAAGCGACAACCTTAAGACTTGTCAAAATAATTAAATTTCAGTCTTTTCTGGCTTCAAGAAGTCCATTATAGTTTAGCTGACATCTTGCTAGGAGCCTGTGAGTCTCAGCTCTGGTCATATTTTGCATGCTTTTGTGGGATTTCTTAGCTTGGTTGGTCTTGTCTCTAGAAAATGTCATTTTTAAAGAAAACAAAGAATTGACAAGGTTTCTGTGTGCTCATCAGTGCTGTTCCTCGTGATTATTCTAAGTACAAAAAATAAAAACTCATGGGTGATAATTCCTCTCCTTGATAACTCTCCTCTTTCTTCAGCTGTAGTTTAATAATGTGAGAATCCCAAAGAGTCATTTATGCTCTTGACTAACTGCATACCAGCTGGGCCACAGAAATGTTGAGAGCTATGCCAGTATGAATCTGAGGCAGAAAAAAGCAGGATTTGCACAGGGTTGTTTTTATCCTAGGTGATATTTTTATGCAGTTTCAAATGTCAGTGGATTCCTTTGCACAGATCCTTAAATTTTATTTAATTTGCTATTAAATGATCCTCCAGGCTTCCAAAATTGCTAGTGGATTTCCTTATATAGGTGGAATAATCTTACCTTTTTCGTATCGGACTCATTGATGCAAACAGGAAAATGACATTTTATTTAGGACTTGGAAGAATGTCCAATATAAAATAGAGTTTTGTTGTGTTTTAATACTGGCCGGCAACTAAGCCCCATACAGCCGCTTTCTCACTCCCCCCCAGTAGGATGGGGAAGAGAATCAGAAAAGTAAAAGTGAGAAAACTCGTGGGTTGAGATAAAGACAGTTTAATAGGGAAAGCAAAAGCCACGCACGCAAGCAAAGCAAAACAAGGAATTCATTCACTACTTCCCATCAGCAGGCAGGTGTTCAGCCATCTCCAGGAAAGCAGGGCTCCATCGCGCGTAATGGTTTCTTGGGAAGACAAACACCATCACTCTGAGCGTCTCCCCCTTCCTTCTTCTTCCCCCAGCTTTGTATGCTGACCGTGACGTCATATGGTGTGGAATGTCCCTCTGGTCAGTTGGGGTCAGCTGCCCCGGCTGCGTCCCCTCCCAACTTCTTGTGCACCCCCAGCCTACTCGCTGGTGGGGTGGGGTGAGAAGCAGCAAAGGCCTTGGCGCTGTGTAAGCACTGCTCAGCGATAACGAAAACATCCCTGTGTTATCAACATTGTTTTCAGCACAGATCCAAAACATAGCCCCATACTGGCTACTATGAAGAAAATTAACTCTATCCCAGCCAAAACCAGCACAAGGATGACTGCGATCATATGTTGCTATGTACTATTAATGGCTAGTGCGTGAATGTTAGGCAATTACATGATTCAGTTATCATGTGGGACAAGACAATGTTTGCAGGTGCCTGTGGTGCGCCCGCCTGACTCTGAAAGACAAACTGAACCAGACAGATGGACAAACATGCAAAGTAATAAATTTGGTGGCATTAAAAAGTATTATATATCTGTGTGTATATATCCAACTGCTGTTTCTGTGAACAGTCTTCTCTCCCTTATATGCATGAGAATTGCTATCATTAATCTTAACGTAACGTTTAAATTTGGATGCTTTTTATTTCTCTCTGTTTTCTCCTTTCAGTTGCAAATGAGACAGGTGACAAAAATGCACGACCACTTTCACGATTTGCTCGTAAGTAGCCTTTTTTATTTTAACTGGTTGTTTTCTATATCTACTGTAGAAATAAACACATTTAGTAAGTCTTTTCTTGTCATATTATGTCCACCCTGTTGTTGCTGTTAATTTATAGTACTAAACTGAGGAACCATAGTACTTAGTTGGAAATTCAGAAAATAAGAAACTTACAGAAATTCAATCTTGTTGAAGAGAATTGATGCAAATTTAAAAGAATGGAACGCTTTGTGGCCTTACTATTGTTACAAGCATAAAAGTTTAAAACAATATAAGAGTCACAAAGCCAGCTGAAGTTGACTACGGTGGCTGCAAAGAGATTTGGGTCAAGCCTTAAAAACAGCATACAAAAAACTTAATTAAATCTTACTGATAGCTCCTCCATCACCTTTTGCTTCACACAGCAAGTTTAGGAACTAAAGGTATGGCTTGAGATTTGAAATAAGTGACCCAAGTTCAAACAAAACAAAGGGATGCATCTAGTAATGTAGCACCAACTGACCATGACTTTGACTATATGAATTATTATAAACAAATGTGACAAAATATGTAGGAATGAGGAGGAAGATAGGAAATCCTGTTCATAATGCATGAAGTTTCATGATGATCTGTGATCACTTTGCAGGGAAAAATCCCCTTCTCATCATTAAAAGGGGGCATTTGCCATCATCATGAGTGGTGCAGATCAAAACATCAAAAGAATTTACATCTATGGTGCAGTATTTCACATAGTCACAGGATGGCACTCTGAGTATGCCATAGCTCACATAGGTAGCTAAGGTGCATAATGTAGAAGGAACTGCTGTGGCTATGAAAATTGTTCTGTGTAGTGACTTAGAAGGTGATGGAGCAGATTGGACAGGACTGAGAGAAAATTGAACTGGCATTCCTTATTCCTGATTTAGGGTTTAGTTGCCTTCACGTTGTAGACAGTAAAGCTTAAAAAGGGGCTCTGTTAATCAGTCCTGGCTGGTTCAACCCTGAAAATGCATATGGTAAAGGAAATCACAGAGAAGAGAAATGTAAATGTAAATGCAAACATTGTCAAGTTCTTTATCACTCTGCTATTTGTCCATTATGGTTCCTGAATATTAGGTACAGAGCTGGAAGATTCAGCCCAAGTACTGTTCATTCCTGGATATTTGTGTTATGAGGACTTTATGCTGCAATATTGCCTGACAAGTAGGTCAAGCATAATGTCATGACATTTGGAACAGAGCTGGCATTTCAGTTCTGATTCTGACATTCACAAGAACTTGATTTTTGGTGAATGTGTATAGGGTGCAGGTCTGAGGCCCAGGAACAACCAGGTTCTGTTCCTGCTTCAATCTTGTCTCTCAACCAGGCAGCCAGGTCTTATTTGCAGTTAGGGGTGACTGGCTTTACATGGAAGAGAACAGACCAGTGGATGGCGATCAGCTGAATGAAACCACAGGATACCCCCTTATAAGGCCTCATCGTACAACCCAGTGCTGCCAGGGATTAAGCGTAGAGGTGAGATCAAGGCTGCAGGCTATTTGACAGTAACAGAAATGCAATACAGAGAGGAACACTTAGATAAGCCTGGTTGGAAAAGAGCCACAGAGGCATAATATAGGGACAAAGGGAGCTAATACAAAGTGTAAATCAGACCTTCACTGTTAGGAGTTAAATTTAGTGATCTGGGAGTCAGGTCGAGGATTTAATGATCCAGCTAGCTTCTCATAGGTATCATTAATGATGACTGTGTGGCCACGAGCAGTATAAGGTCACAAGTCTGTGGGAGTGGGAAGGAAAATTAGAATGGGAACTGTGTTATGGAAAGGAGGGAAATGTCTGAGGCATGTGCTGTGCTAACATGCGTTAAATGGGTGATGCCCAAATTTATGCTGAGAGTACTATAACCTTACTCTACCATACCATGTTTCATTGAACAAACAGTGGAGTGCAGATGAAACATTCAAAAACATCCTGACTGGATGGCAGAAAAAGCTGCAGCATTTGAGGACAAGGATTCAAGAAATAACTGAAGTCATAGAGGTTTATTGTTGTTATCCTTGTGTCTGAGTCACAAACCAGAGACTGGGTATCTTCCTGGATTGTGCCTTTCACATTCACTCGAATGATGAATTCAAAGGCAATTACTGACTTCATGGCAGAGAGCAGGACCTCTATTGCTCTGCAACAGCTGCCCATTTGAGGTCAACAGTAAAACCTTCAGAGTTTAAGAAACTGTACTCATTTTGGCTGACCTTATTTACCTGATCTAACTTTCTGTGCACATAACCAACACAAGATGACCTACAGAAATCCAGATGAGCCTCATCCATCTTGACTGTTGTCTGCAGCTCTATAGAGCATGTAGCTGTTTCCCCTTTAGTTCAGGAACAAAGAAGAAAGAAAGGCTGCTGGTGTTGTTAAGTGAGGCAATGGGAATGATAGTTGTGTGGTTATTGGTGATCCAGGTAGCTAGACTTGCAGTGTAACAACATTTTCAGGCTGTATTAAAGTATTTGAACACTCACCTGCAGATTCTTTAAGCAGACTTCTGCTCTTTAAATTATAACACCCAAATCTAGTTTGCTTTTGCCTCTAGCTCAGCTCTAATCATCTTTGACAGGGTACAATAAAATGAGGGAGAAGCATTTTGCAAATGTTTACACTTATTCACAGGATTTGAAATTAAAATTAAGTGTTACTCATTCCAACGCTAGGGCTACCCAATCTCCTGTACTCTTAAATGTCAAATTCCAGTCAATTTAGGAGACTTTGAATTTAAGAAGTTACTACTCCCTTTAGCAGCAGTTAATACATCTGGTATCTCACTATGTCATATTGTCACAAGTACCACTCTGCCATCAGTCTTTGAACAGTTGTGGCTGTGGGAATTTCAGTTCATCAGGCTTCCAGCACTTTAGGCACTAGAAGCTCCTGGCTGGTGTCTGTTCAGGTAGGCCCATTAAATAAAGGAATCATTTGCCAAATGCCCTTCACCTGAGTATAGCTGTGGACAGGCTGAATGCTGATTAGGACAGGTGGGCATTTCATTGCTCTATTGAAGGTGGTTAATTCACGTCAGTTGGCTCATTTGTCACTGTTGATGTTCAGAAGAGCCAAGTAGATCTGAGTCTACAGTCTAGATCTAATCATAGGGGAAAGCTGCATGGGATGGATATCTATGCTGGAGGAAAAGGTATAGATGTATGTGCAGAGGACATAGGGGAAAAAAAAAAACCACTATATATACTGAAACAAGTACTTTTTTGTGTGCTGTTTTGTTTAAAGAAAAGGAAAGAAATTAAAAAAAAGGTTTTATTTGAGTGATTATATGGTTTTCAGTGGCAGTTAGTTAACCTGTCACTGTTGGCTTTCAGTGGTAGTGTAAACAACAAGCTACTTGTAAGTGCAGAAAAATGCTAATATGTCTTTTTCCTGGGCTATGGAGTTGTCCAGCTCCTAACAAGCTGGAGGTCTTGTGGAATAAATAAAAGGGTAGAGTAGTAGGTAGTTTCCCTGAGGAAACAGGGAGAAAGTGGTGGTTTGGGAAGCTCAGCAGATTCCTTGGAGTAATTGCAGGGGGAAACCTCAAAATTATAAAAGTGGGTTCAGAGAGCCTCTTTTCCACAAAACATGATTTTAATAGTGCACAGCAGCTTTTCCGGCAAGTGTTGATGTCCTGCTCTCCTGTCTTAGTGTGCAGCATGTGTGGGTGGATGGCAACTTATTTTTCTTTGTTGACTGTATCTTAACATAGATTTAAACTTCTAGCTCCAACTGTGCTGAGTATGCTAGACTTTTGCAAAATAAATGGTCCTGTTGATGTACCATAAGGAGTCACAATATTTTTGACTCTGTCACAGGTGGCGTGTACGGTCAGATAATTTAAAACTCTTACATCCTTTATATTTCCCCTCACAGAATGGGAAAACAAATCCTTACCTATTCAAGTAAAATTAAGAAATTTTGGGAAATTTGCATGGTGGTCTAAAGAACAGAAACAGTGGTATTGCTGTAACATTGCAAGTCCTTGAATGATAAAGACGTATGGATGTTGCATTTATTTCTGGCTGTTGTGTAGACATTACTTTGGACTACCTGGTGTGAGAAGTAATATTTCTAGCTATTGTAGCACAGAACTCAGTACAGGACGATAAGGCTACCTCTAAATCTGGGTAAATATAGTCCTTGCACATTAAATAGTTGCTGACAGTTAAGAGCAGAGAAGCCTTATGAGTATGGAGCTTTCCTGATTAGCTGGGAAATACTTTGAAAATTACTTAGATGAGGATTCTTGCTGATCTGTCTTTGCACCATTTAGGCTGTGTGAAAATAAGACACTGAAGAAAACCAGCAAAATAAGGCTGCCATCACCTGTCTGTAGCAGCAGACATTGCTGTTTCTAACAGGGTAGCTTCTCATGATACATTCCCAGGAGACATGAGATAACAGCCCCTCTATTTGGTTTCCTCGTATATACTTAGTCTGTACTGCACCAAAAAGTCAGCCCTAATCCATATGTTTTAGGTCCACTGCTTGTTTCTTAATTGTCTTTGCTGGACAATTAAGTCTGAATGCTGGGAAAATATTTGAAAATACCTGTACAGTCTCTTGTAAAAATCAGTTGCTGACTTTAGAAATATCCCATTTGTTAGGACTTTTTTTTTCATTTTGCATATTGATAAAAGGCCTGTGGAGAACGACTACCAGCAGTTGGTACATCTTATTACTTTGGAATCCAGTAAGATTGATGCTTGCTGCACCTCTGTTGTGGGAAGTCTCTTAACTGAAATAATTAGTATTTCAGTACTTAACTGCTCTTCTTGGGATCTGCTAACTCATTCATGTATATTCTGTAATAATTGAAAGAATGTGACACAGGTGTTCAGTATGGGAGTATCACTGGGATTTTCAGAAGTGCCTAATTTATTCAGAAGCCATTTGGAGATTTTTGAAAATTTGAAACAGATACTTAAACTTTATGAAATGTGAGTCACATATTCTCTTCTCCAGAGGCAGGAAGGAGATCTGACTGAAGGATGCTAATTGTACTTTGTCAGTGGAACTAGACTTACAGATGAGGATGGGTTCTCTGAATGACAAGCAAGAGGCACCTGGTGACACTTCTAAATAAATGTAAAAAGATCGTCCATATAAATATTTTGGCATTTGAAAGTCTACTGAGAAAAGCTGAAGTTTCAGCAGAAAAGAAATATGTTTTCTGCTACTAGTCCTTCAGCAATATCTTTAATATATAATTTAACCGCTATTAACTTTAGTCTTGGGTGGTTAGTTCTTTGCGTTAAAATACAGCCATGTCAATACATGCTAAGCTATAACCTAAGTATAATGTGGAGAGGATGGTTTTTATCGAGACATGGAAACTCCATGTTCTGTAATCAGATCTCTTTATGGGAAGCATTACTGTCTTAGAGTTGGAATGACCCGAACGTTAGTGCTTGTTTCCTCTTTGAGCTTTATTTTAGGTTTTCAGGCTTAATCCCAAACTGTGGTGATGCAAAGGTAAAAAGATAACAGACCATCTTTGTTTTCCAGAGAGAAAATATCTGCTGAGAGACTGGACAATAGGCGTATGAATTTATTTTCCGCCTCACTCTCTGTTTTTGCAGGGTCTAAATCACAAAACTGCTTGTGGAACACCATTATTGATGGGCTGACGGGCAACCTCAAGGAAAGACCAAAGCCGACCATCATCAGTGACCCTAGACCTCCTGAAGAAATCTTAGCAGATGAACTACCACCAGTGGACAGTCCTGAGGCGTTGGTGAAAACATCTTTCAGGTCTGATGGATACGTGTTTACTTTGTTTATCCTTGAAAGAATATCTTCTTAAGACTAAGTTTGCAGTGTGGGTTTGGTGGGAGAATCGATACTGAAAGATTCAGCAATGCTGTGTAACTTTGTACTGAACAGGAGTGAAAAAAGAGGTCCATAAATAATACTGACTGGACTTGTCTTTCACTTCTCAGCCTTATTAGTCTTAAAAGATTATGGACTAGACAGATATAAATTCTGTAACTAATCAAAATGGTCAACAAAGCTCGTTATATGAAGGTGTCTTTGGAGGTCGGTATTGTTTCATTTGAGAGTGGTTTAGTGATCAAGACTTGCACTTTAGGTCAGGTGATGTGCTTTATTCATGCAAGGGAGAGCTAAACCCTTTTCTGTTGATGTAATGTCTTGAGAACTGTCTAGCATTAATTTATTTTGTCAAGAAGGATTCTGGCCAGGGGCTTGCAAGCAAGTAATTTCTGCTGTTGTAAAGCGTGTGATCTATCTATTGTTGGGTTTTCCTCTCTTTTATTTAATCATGTGGACGTACAGTTGTCAGATGTTTCTTGGAGGCATGTTTTCTGAAAATAATTTTCTCAAAATGAGATAAAATAGAGCAGCCATGTGTATGCAGTGGATCTGTGACCAAAATATGAAAGTTGGTATGCCCAGCGAAAGTGAAGTGAGTGGCAGAATTGATTTTTCAAAGTGTGTTTTGAGCTTTTTTTTCCCGTTGTTATTGAAAAACTGTGGTCTACTTTTATATTAAACGCACATGGTGCAAGCATAAAATGTTTTTTTGCTTTGGACAAATTTCTCTGCTTACAGTGGTCTGTCAAACTTATTTCAGTCTTCATATATACATTATTTTGAAGGTACTTATTTAAGTCATTATATTAGGTAGTAATTTCAGATATCTTGTTTATACTGCTTGACATTTAAAAACATATTACCATAAGGGGAGTTTATGTCAGTCTGTATAAATAGATCCTGTAATTCCATAGTGCATTTTCATTCTTCAATGTTTCCATTGAAATAATCCAGGACAAGTGTTTGTGAACATGGATCCTCCTTTTATGATGACCTGTGGCATTTAATGGCTTTTAAACACTTTGTGTCTCTGATATTTAAAGTCTATAATTTCAAGAGATATCCAACTCTTTTTCAGCTTCCACTTCTCATAACAAATTCTGGGTAGCAGCAATCCTTACACTGCCATCGTCAAGATAATTTCAACCATTTTATATGACAAAATAATGTCACAGCATTTCAAATGGCATGATTTGATTATGTGAGTAGAGGTGACTCTTGGAAGAAGTGAGCTTGTATATAGCATAATAAGGACTGATGAGTTGGAAAATGTAATTTAGCAAAAAAAGCTAATGCAGTTTAAATGGCTTTATAAACATTACAGAACCTTTGTATTTCATCAGTACAGAAATTACTGTACAATGTGGCATTTTGCGGGGCTTTCATAGATGGAAATCCAAACAAATTGTTGTTACAAAATAAATTGTAACTGTCTAGTTTTATGAAGAAAGGAAGACCCATGTGTGTTTAAGAGCTATGCAGAAGAGTGGCAGATAAGAGAGTATGTTGCAATTACTGTCTGAAGATGTGAGAAAATAAAAACACTGCAGTGTTTTTATTAACTTTGGGATCTTGTTGATATTATGATGCAAACTGGGGCTTAGGAGGCAGTAGTATCTTTTGTACGATGGGTTTCATGTTTGATTCATGAGGGTCTTCTGTGGGTAGTGATCTTCAAGTGCTTCCTTGACCGAGTTTGGCTGATGTGTCTGAGTGCCGGTGATTGCCTGCCAAGTATGGGCTTTCCTTGTTTCGTGTTTACTAGACGCTAGTGGAAGATCTTGCTATCCTATTGCCTTTTGGGGAATGAAATGGGCTTTAAAGTGGTCCAGCCCAGCATGTCTTAATTAGGAATCAGGTGGCTGAATCTCAGGCAATGTCAGGCTTGTATGAACTTGATTTTACAGAGAGAATAGCCAGGCCTCACTTTCAAACATGACTGTTACAAATCATAAAATGCAGCGACTCCCTTACTACTGATTCACGGCTGTTAGAGCAGTGTATGGCAATCCCTTTCATGCATAGTTAAAAAGAAAATGTCTCTCCAGTGTCAAATGAGTCACACTTCCTTGTGATTGCATATCTTTTTATGTGAATACATATAAGCAGCACGAAATCCCAGTTGCCACCTCTTGTATTAGATCTTGTTTTCTACTGTGCAGTACTTATTGTTCTGTAGCTTGGAAAATTAGGAATAGATCTATATTTGATTTTGTTCAACATCTAGATATGAGCTCGAAACTCATTTAAACATAAAAGGAGGAATGTGATTATTTCAATCATTTCCGTTGTACTTTTCCTGCAGTAATAATCTATCTTCAGATGTAAAGCAAAACCCAAATGAAACCAACCATCTCTCTACACCACAAATACGTGTAGTACCTGATCTGTCCATAATTAAAAAGTGTTCTGATTGTCTTGATTTTCTTATAAAAAATATTTTACTATCTCTTTTCTGAAGATACCAAGAACAAGCACAAGATTGGTCTAAACAAAGTTGAATACCTTTCAAAAGAGAGAATTGAAAGAGTTTGTAAAAGTTTGTAGTATCTTCCTGTTTGCAGTATTGCACCAGGTGATTTTGTGTCTTGACTATTTATACTACTGCAGTGCTTAAAATATAGATTTAAAAATCCATTTTCCCTGGCATTTAGTCTAGTTGTCTAGGAAAGGCAGGGGAGGCCCCAGTTTGAATTACATTAGAAAATAGAGTATGGAGGATGGTGGATTATCCCTTTTTGACAAGCAAAAAAAAAATGAACACATAGAAGTGATTTGTTTCTTGGCCCACACTTTATGCAACAAATCTGATACATCCACTATCTTTCTTTGCACAAATATGTAAGGTCACAATTACAGGAGCTGCAATCACTTTCTTTTTTAATAGTATTGGCATCCATGCATGTACAGTCATTCGCGGCACCTATGGATTGATGCCCAGGAATATTAGATGGTGGGTGTATGGCCTTGTCAGGGCTGCGTGATCTGGATGTTGGCTGGAGATGTCAGTGGTTGCTGATACTGAAGTCTGTAAATCAAACTCTCTTCCTAGATCTGGTGTTTGATCTGCTAGGTTCCTGTAATGAGCAGTGGTGCTGTTGTTGTTGGTGAGAATTAACAGTGGTAATTAATGAGCTCTTAAGGAGACTGTGTAATAACTTTACAGCCTGCTTTAGCTTCTATGTGCTGCTCCCTGGCAGCACTATCTAAGCAGGTGTTTTGATAATGCCAGGCTGGCACCCACCAGGGGGAGCAGAGAAATGAGACAGGTTTGGGTGCTGTTCTCCAAATACCACCTAGAAGTTTGTGGAAACGCTTTATGTTTGAAGGTGCAAGAGAAACTGCTGCATTTGTCCCCAGACTGCTGCCTGGAGTGAACCAAATCACCAGGGTGGTGCTGCTCTGGCTGAAAATTTTATGTGTCCAAGAGGTCGTGATTTTTCCCAGACTCGTTTTGGCTTTTGATGTATGGGAGAGATGGAGCATTATTTTGAATCTGGAGACCTGGAACGCTCTACTGGGGTATATGACTGTGGTGGCGCTTATAAAATCTAATGGTGATGCTGGATCTTGTGGCAGGAGTACACGGTACAAGGTGACTGAGATATCCAGGGAAGAATGGAGATGCTCATCTGAGACAAAACATTCAGTGCAACCTCCCAGCCTGGTCCAGGGCCTGTGTGACATCTAAAGTTGGTCTGGAATTGCAGAGTAGTCCACTGGCTCTATCTAGTACATGGGGGCTTGAGGTGGGAGTGTTTCCAAAGTGATAAATCAGGGTAGCAGGCAGCTGACCAGTCAGCAGATGAGGCAAAGACCCTCCGTCCTGTACTAGGCAAACCTTACCGGATACCTATGTAGCTATGCTGAACTAGGAAGTGATATATATCATCCTGGGAATCAGGAAGGCAGATGCAGTTCCTTTGAGGTCAGAGTGTTTTTAAGATCAAGGCTTGTATGTGTTCTTAATTTCTGTCACCCTTCAAAATATTCCCAGCTTTTAGCTTGAGGTTAGTAACATCCCTGCTTACCTTAATAGCTGCTCTTTCTATGTCAGCTGCAAAGTTTCTTTATCTTTCCAAAGACAGTTTGCTTCACTTTCCTTATCTGTTTCTGGTCTGCTTTGGGAGTCTTAAATCACACTGGCAGGTAATCTACTTGTATTTCTGGTTTGGTCGTGAGTGATGTAAACTCTTGCTCATGCCAGTTACTGGCTACTTGGTCTGCAGGATAAAGGTGATACTTCAGTGCTCCAAATGTGAAAACTTCAGTCACAGCACCACGTGCTGGGAATCAGCCCACAAGCCTCAATTGTGTGGGTCAAAGTGGCATCAATGGGGATAAGGGGTACGAGCCTTCCTTCGCCCTACCTTCCCTGCGTCATAGCAAGAGCCTATCTCCAGTCATGTGGTGGAGAGGCACCTGCAGGACTCCTCCTTTACCACCTCTCATGTTTTGACACTCTCTGGGCAGCACCGAGGCTTGGCTAGAGCTACCTAAGCTAGTACCTGAGGTCTGAAAATCAGAGAGGGAGGTGGTGCTGTGTGGGAGAGCCATGACCATGACTGCAGAACAGGAGTGGAGGGCTGCTCATGGGGTAGAATTAAGCCTGCCTTCCCTTCCTCCCTCCCTTCCTCCCTCCCTCCCTTCCTCCCCAGCCTTGGTATTTGTTTATTGCCCTTTTTACTTGGATTTTATTCTTGATTTTTAAAAAAAACAACACACAAGAAAATGAGAGATGAGTCTCACTTGCCCTAACTTATTTTAAAAAAAAAAATAAATGTGCAAGGCTGGAAACATGAAAGACACTTTCTTGTTGGTTTTCATACCCATCTACAGCAGATTCACGTCTCACCAAACATTAACATGTAAGCAGTCTCTCTGCAAAATACCCCTCAACATCTTTCTTAATCCAGACTTATTATAAGGCACTTTACTTGCATTAAACTTAAATTCATCTATGTTGTATTCAAACCCGTTGCTTATTCCTGTTATTTATTGATACTCATTACGATGAATAAGAAGTGAAAAGTGTTCTGTTCATTAAGGAAATGGCTCCCACATCATTTGTCTCTCTTCTTTTAATTGTGCTTCCCATCTAGGAGCATGTTATGCTTTGTGAGAGCTATGCACTCATTTCTTGGTAGACTGAGATTTATGAGTCAGAGGGGGAATGATCAGAGGAGAAAGATTTATACCGGTTACTGTTCAAAGGCTGCATTCTCTCCCTCTCTTTGCGTATATCCACACAGGCCCAAGAGGAAGGTGTTTTTTCAGGCAGTTGAAAGAGAAATGAGCTTCTCTCTTTTTTTTTTTTTTTTTTTTTTTTT